>JAVYIG010007231.1:0-105253 GCA_035222895.1 Strongylocentrotus droebachiensis | reverse complement strand
TCAGAGGTGAAAATGGGGCACTTCTTACACCTAAAAAAAAGGCACGCACCAGGGATGAAAAGGATTTTAAGAAAATGGAAAATGGGCATTTAATAAGGGGCACATAATATCATTGTTAAAAGAATAATTATCAGAGTTAAAAGGGGGCACTTAGCGCATCTGAAAAGGGGCGCTGACCATACATGAAAGAAAAGAGGCACCGATCAGATTTTAATAGAGGCATTTATCAGAGGTGAAAGGGGGCTTTTATGAGAAGGTGAAAAGTGGCTCTTATTAACAAGAAAAAGAGGCAAATGTTAAAATAAACATGGCACTTATCAAAGATGAAAAGGGCTAATTAGGAGGGGAAGGGGCACTTATAAGAAGGAAAAAGAGTATCTCTCAGAATTGAATAGGGTAATTTACAAGAGATAAAAGGGACACTTATGAGAATGAAAAGGGCTCTTTTTTTAAATGGGAGCAGTTATCATGAGGAAAAGGTGCACTTATTAAAAAGGAAAGGGGGGGGGCACATGTGAAAATATAAGGTTAAATCCGAGTTAAAAAGGGGTTGTTATTAAAAGGTGAAGAGGCACTTTTTATAAAGGAATAGGGGAAATTGTCAAAGCAAAAGGGGAACCTCTCAGATTTGAATAGGGCAATTATCAAAGGTGAAGGGGGCGCTAATCAAAAGTGAAAAGGGGCGCTCAGTCTCGCACCTGAAAAGGGGAACTTACTAGAAATTTAAAAAAGGCACTTATGAGAATGGAAAATGGACACTTTTTGCAAAGGAAAATGGGAACTTGTCAAAGGAAAAGGGGTACGTGTCAAAATAAAAGGGGCACTAATCGGAGGTGGAAAGGGGAAGGGGCAATTAAGAAAAATAATAGGAGCACTTGTCAAAGTTAAAGGGGCATTTTTCCTGAGTAAAAAAGGGCACTTTTGGGATACATGAACAAGTGGGGGAGGGGGCACTGTGCCCCCCCCCCCCCCCCCCCGGAGCGCCGCCTCTGTTTCTAAGCATATTTTCCAATTTGAAGTCCGTGTTTTTCGGAACCTCAAATGGATCTCGATAGATATTTAGAAAGAAAAAAAAGAAGAAAGAATAGGAAGATATATGCCTTTAATAAATGCAAAAAAAAATGTCCCTTCTTCTTGTCTTCGCACTGACTGTCTTGTGTCATCGCTTCGAGCATGCTGCAGCTTCCGAACCGAACCGAACCGAACCGAAACCGATAATACCTACCGTGATAGCTAAATGAACAGACGATAGATTTATATTGATGGTATTAAACTATTAATGTCTTGTTATTTATTTAATGGCATAATGTTATGACTTAAAAACTATATTTCAAGACGAAAAATAATTTTTGAAAAATATATTAAATGTACTATGTATCTCAATTGATAAATTTATTGACTCGTTGGAACTTATCCCCTGTAAATTTGCCAGGACTTCAAATTGGCAGTGGCCTTACCCTGATATTGCAATATGGCACCGGAGAAGGTGTCTTAGATATCGTCAAAAACCATCAAATATTTTGCCGAATGAAATTACTTATTAAGAGTTTTACCAGCTTATCGTTTTCTACAATATATACGGGATCAGCGGGGAGACATTTCAGCCCACTTGATGATCTACAACCTGAAAGAATGAAATAATGAATCTGGATTCCCTGTCGTTGGCCTTTTCTCAGGTTACCAATCTTGTGGCCAATCTCAACAAAAAGAATTACAAGCAAAGTGTCGGGGAAATCTCTCGCGTAAGTGGAGCTCCCATACAATGAAATGTTTTTGTCTGTTATCATTTCTTATAAATATAGATCCAAGTATTATGAGAGATATGAGTATTGCATGTGATGTCTGAAAGGTAGAGTCTGACTTCTGAGACTTGTTCGAGGCCGTGTTTTGGTCTTAATTAGCGCTTTAATTTCAAAATCGGATCTAAAAATAACAAAATAAGAGCAATTTTCTTACCAGACCGATACAGCTCAGCTCCCTTTTCACGTGTACCGTGTGAATTCACGATGTCTACACAATGGTGATGACCTCTGACTAGCACTTCGTAAATGTGCTGCTTCCGTATAATGCGCTGAATAACACTCATACAGCGCATTATACGGAAGCAGCACAATTTACCCACAATTACGGAAGTGCCAGTCAGAGGTCATCACCATTGTGTAGACATCGTGAATTCACACGGTACACGTGAAAAGGGAGCTGAGCTGTATCGGTCTGGTAAGAAAATTGCTTTTATTTTGTTATTTTTAGATCCGATTTTGAAATTAAAGCGCTAATTAAGACCAAAACTACGACAAAATTTATCAAAGCCACTGTCCAATATTGGTCGGGTGCGCGAAAGTGTGATTTTGGACCACTTTTGAGTTTTGTTTACATGCCTCTCCGTGCAGGGGTATGGGAGCCGTTTAAGGCTCTCTCGAATAATATCATTAAAAAAACATTTCGAGAGAGCCCTTAAGGCTAGTGTGGACAGTTGGGGCGCTGGTCCGAGAATGAGGATCGTACGCTTAAACAAGGATATCCTCGTTAACACGGACAAATTGCGTCCTAAAAAATAATTACCGATCTGCGCGTTGGTGATGCGAAAAAAAGGGATTTCCGCGATGATGATCCATGATGCATTTCTCACTTACGCGGGAAGACGGACAATCCGTAAAAGTAGACGGTGACCTAGGGGTATTTTATTAAGCGGAATCTGTTTTTCGCATTGCCAGCGCGCGGATCCGGAACCCGAAACCTGCAGAGGGCCAGAGAAAAAAAAACATCTGCGAAAATGTGGACGATCCTTAATTTTTAGGACGCGATTTGTCCGCATTAAACCTCGTTTATGCGGACCATCCTCATTATCGGACCAGCATGTTGTAATTCAACCCAAGTCAATGAAAGGATAATTAAAGGCCAAGTCGCATGTTGTAAATAAACCAAAGGTTAAAACTGCCAAATATCAATTTTTGTTTCGGTTATTTCGAGCAAAACATTTAAATTTGCTGCACAGATGTCAGATTGTTGATCATGTGATGTGACGTATGCTCCTCCCATCGAAAGCGCGCGCTGCGCCAGCAGTATACACTCCGACAATTCAAGATACCCATGTGCCAGGCTTACGGTTGTTCAAATCAGCCAGATTGTAGTAATAAAAGTTTCTTTGCTATCCCAACCCTTTGAAAGACAAGGAGAGATGTTCCCAATGGCTAAACAATATTGGGACTGACAAAAGGACCAAGAGATCCTGGGTTCAAAACCAAGTCTATGCGCTAGTGCCCTTTGGTATGGCATTAATCCTCATTACATGTACCTAGTGATGGCTGCAAATCCTGCAATATACTTTCTGGAATACCATGAAATGGGAATCAACATCGCTGTGACGTTGAGTGACTGCCTCATGAAGTGTTCCTCAAGAATTATTTGTCAAAATCTCAAGATTTCAAATGGCTTTGTGACTAAATAAGAGACGACCCTGCGGTTACTCAAGAAAAATACGATAAGAGATCATTGGTTGTAGATGAGATTCAGATGAGCGCCAATTTTGCATGGACATGGTGTTGATTCAATCCCATTCAGGGATGTTTCAAAGTTCACCTCTCCTGCCACATTGGTAGCTCAGGAAGAGTAGTAGGTCCACCATCAGTGCCACAAATATCCTTTTCCCACATTGTATGGTATTTCCTTACCCTGCTCTACAACTGAGCCAATTTTTAATATACATGTACATCATTTAGACTCTGGAGTCCATACATGTACTAGGCTAAGGCATGGCCTGATGGCAGTCCTTCATTTGTTCAACTCTCCACATCCCATTTCAGAGCTGCTAACCGTTTTTTTTTCTTCATAAAACACTTTTTGGTTTTTTTTTTTTTTACCCACCGCACGTCAAACAACTGCCCTAAAATGTTGATTTGATCACAAATTCAATAGAAAACTAAGTTTAAAACATACTTGAAAACATTCCTTTTTTTTGCCATCATGGTTCCAAGGTTGGCAGCTCTGCCATTTACTATTGCACGGCCCACTGATGTAATGAGAAGTATTTCTTTTTACAAATTGTTCTTGTTCTTTATCTTTCTCCAGCTCGTTTCTCACAACGGGCCAGAGGCAGACAGGCACTTGCTGCGCTGCCTCTTCTCCTACATTGACTTTTGTGATGGTAAGAGCAGCGGCAAAGACTTCTACGAGGTGAGGACAAAAATAATCTTAAACTTTATTGCACATGCATGTACTGTAAACCTCTCCAATGTATACAATTTACTGTTATCTTGTAGAATGGTGTACATGGACTTGTACTACGTGTAGAGCTAATTGCCTTGGCAAAATTTGTGTGTACCGTATTTGCCGGCGATAAGGCCGCAGCGCCGCATAGGCCGCACCCCCAACTTTGACATTTCAAAGAGGGAAAAAAAAAAAAAACGGACAAAACAAAATAATCGTAATTTTCTTGTAAAACACTATTTTTTTTTACAAACTGATACCAAATTGATCAATATTCTTATAATTTACCGGAAGTTTAGCTAAAAAAAATGATCGCAGGCAGATTTGGTGTCCGATTTTTACCCCTACCACAATGTACAGTGTAATGCGAAATTGCATGAAATGGATTCAAAATGGCGACTTCGCCTGGATGCTTCGTGGCAGCTCCGTTAAACGGTCCCTTCTTTTACTTTTGCAATGCATTGGCACGAACTTAGATCAAGATCTATCGGCAGATGTTGTTTTGGAAGTTTATTTTCGTCTTCATGTCAACAATGCAAGATAAAATTGTCGGTAAGATGTGTGTAAATGTCCTGTACCATAGTGGTATAGTTATTGTAGTCCCATATGTGCAAATTTGTGCTGTTTTTTTCATGGTTTTGACTTGCGTTTTTTCTTTTTTTTACTCTTTCGCCGCAAAGGCCGCACCCCAACTTTTTGATATTTTCTCTTCCAAAAATACTGCGGCCTTTACGCCGGCAAATACGGTATGCTCTTGAACAAATATGCAATGTATGAGATATTATATTTTACAAACCATAACGCACCTCTTGACAGATACAGAGGAGACGTCATACATGTATGAGAGATATTTGAAGCATCATACAACTTGGTTTTTGCTTTTTCACTCTGTCTACATCACTAAACTGACTCCAAGCTAACCTATTACTTGGCTATTTGGATTAAAGTAGATTTTTGTTTTGTGTGTTATCAGTCTGGTGTTCGTCTTGTTACTGTAACAGGGGTATTAAATTATTTTTGTTTTGTTTTGTTTTATTTTAACAGACTCAGCTGTTGATACAGGAGTGCTCCTTACTCATCACTAAACCTAATTTCATCTCAACTTTGTGCTTTGCCATCGACAACCCTCTGCATCAGCAGAAGGTAAGAAATGCTACATGGAGCAGTGGAAAGCTTGAATTATTTGATTTCTATTTTTGATTTCCTGTAAGGTCGTAGATTAAACAACGTGAAAGTAAATCTCTCTTTGCTGTATATCGTTTAAAAAATGTTACCTCTGAGCTGTAAAAGTTGATGCAGATTATACAATTTTATATCACTTTTTTAATTCCAAAAGTTACACGAAAATTCCTAAATAACTTTGTTGTACATGTATGTTTTTGTCTAAATCAGCTGCAGATATGGTAAATAAAAAGTATTTGCTTGCTATTTGTTTCATTCTTAATTCATTAAACAGGAGTTACAGATTTTTCCTGTCATTAACCATAACAACTGAGGCTAAGTTTTAAGATGTGTTGTTGTCGGTGGTGGATTATTTTTTAAATATTTTTTTTAATAACCGTACAATTTCCAGTTTTGACAATATGCATTTATTTTTGCCCTCTATTTTTATGTTGAATTCTTCATTACAGAGTCTAAGGCCAAGCCAGCAGTTGTTCACCCAACTGAGCAAAATCTTAAAGCTCACTTCAGTTCAAGAAGTTGTCTTTGGTCTTGCTCTTACCCATTCAGTTAAACCTGAAACCAGATCACTAGGTTAGTACAGTTAACCCATAGCAATTCATTGTTACCTTTTAGTGATATTTTTTTCAATTAAAAAAAATAAAAAATCTTTTGATCTACAATGCTAGGAATTACACATTGTTAATGAACAGAATGAGCAAAAATCACAAACATTTTTTAATAATAAAGACAATTTCTGATGCAGTATATTGTGCCATTCATGTATATGAACAATTCAATTGTATGTATCATTACAGACTCTAAATGGGCATATTTCATGTTTGTTTGTTTTTTGTTTGTTAAACTAAAAAATGATGGGTGGACTGGTTGAATTAGGGACTTTGTTAAATACTTTTAGATGTAAGCTATAATATGTCACATTGTCACAAAACATAAATGGGGAAAACTCAATTTTTCACATACTTAAATTTCTTTAAATATTTCAAAACTTGGTAAAGGTATGAATAATTTAATAATAACTGTACATGCTTTTCCACAATCTTGGTCTTTTACATGTTAATATGGATATTGAAAACATCTGAACAACTTTTTCTGAATACCCTGTTTTATGTGTTGATGTGATATTGTGATACATGTAAGTATTGATTAAAGCATTAATGTATTATTAAATTATAATGTCTGAATCTTCTTGAATAGTTGAAGTATCTATTAAATCTGCAGTATCAACTAAATTTACAAATGCGAGAAAAAGATACATGTAATTTGTAGAGGAACATGTTTAAAACAAAATAGTAAACCAGAAACACTGCATGTTGTTCACGGTGGCTTTTGTTTCACTTTCAAACTTTTGTAAGTTGCACAATTAGTATCATGGTTCTTTTATATTGTAGCATGGAATTTTCACAAATTTGAACCACTTACAAAATTAAAGAAAGTTTTTAGCTTTATTAGTGAGTGGGGGTAATTTTTTTCTTTTCTTTTTCTATTTATGAACAGCTCTCCAGTTTGTGAAGCAGAAATTACCTGATCTTGTCCGTGCTTACATAGATGCCGGTAAACATTTCTTCGAGTTTCTTTCTTTCATTTCTTCATTTATCACTCTATTCACTGTCTTGATTTGAATCAATGATTTTATTATGTACATATAGTTTCTGGAATCATTTTAAATTGGTATAGACTATTTCTAAATATTAAATATACATAATATGGATTCTACGTGCATTTTGTAAGCCCAGTGTAATGTCTAATGAATATTTACATCTTGTTAAGCGGAAATCTGCCCTCTCATAAATCGAACCAAAATTCTTGACACTCCCTATTTGTGAAACATTCATGAAATAATCAAACATTCAGCAGACACCTAAGTCATGAATTATTCATGTACAGTATTATGGATTAGTCACTTGAACACTAAATCATAACCTGTTCCTATACATTTAGACTGAGGGTGATAATGGATGGGTGATAATGGAGTTTTACATCTTCATGGAAGGATGGAGACTTGTCCTGTTGGCCTTTCAATGTGGTCTATCTTCTAACCAGTAAAAATTGATAAGATAAGAGCCTAGTCTAGTTTTATTATTGCAAGGCAACATACTTTGGTATGCATGTGTATTTTCTGGCTTTCGACTGGGAAGAAATATTAATTTGCCTGTAGATACATTGATTGAAAATCAGTGGTATGTATTCTTCTAACTAGTAAAACTTGATTGGTTTCAAGCCGAGTGTAGTTGGACTATTAAAGGCAAGATACTTCAGCATGTGTATTTTCTCTCTTCCAACTGGGTAGACATGATTTTACTCAGTTCTGGGAAGAGGTGACAAATAATTTGTGAGAGTTATCATTGTTAC
Source organism: Strongylocentrotus droebachiensis (assembly GCA_035222895.1). Classification (NCBI taxonomy): domain Eukaryota; kingdom Metazoa; phylum Echinodermata; class Echinoidea; order Camarodonta; family Strongylocentrotidae; genus Strongylocentrotus; species Strongylocentrotus droebachiensis. Next base: position 97,513 of record JAVYIG010007231.1, on the reverse strand, counting down.
TATGCAAGTGTGGAAGAATATCAGATAAAACATGTTCCCTGAAAAGCGTGGCTCTTCAAATGCCTTTATATTCTAATTATGGCATGTAACAGCATGCAAATCGGGACAGATTTTTATGCCACATGTTCGTCTAGTCCCGTATTTATCTTTCTGTGTACAGTGCTTGTAACTTTACCAAGACTGGGCCAAGTTTCTTATCATTTTGATGATTCCAGAACCTTGCACTACACACCAATACTTACATGTATTATGCTAGATGATCAACCTTTTCTGATCGATTCCACACCGTTTCTTTCACAATGCAACCGCATGACCAGAACTCAACTTTAGCTTTAATACTCACCTTATTAATTTGCCTGTAGATATTCGTAACCAGCAGGAGAGTGGATTGGCAGACTTTTCTGTGGAGATACTGCAACTGCTCCTAACCCATCTTCTCTACCGATCCCCCGATCATCTGGGCCTTGGGAGCGTACAACTAGAGGCTTTTCTCAAGACTCTCAAGAAAGGTCAGTTTGATATCATTTGTTACAGTGTTGATGATGATGAGGAGGCGGAGGATAATGATGATCAAAGTGATGATGATGATGATGATCGTCATCAATATTATGGTGATATTGATTATGACGATAATGGTGATGTTGGTTGTGGTGTTGGTTACAGTGTTGATGATGATGAGGAGGAGGAAAATGATGGTGACAGTAGTGACGATGATAATGATCATCAATATTAGGGTAACAATGGATGGTGCTTGTTGTGATATTGATTGAGGCGGAGGATAATGATGATCAAAGTGATGATGATGATGATGATCGTCATCAATATTATGGTGATATTGATTATGACGATGATGGTGATGGTGTTGGCGTTGGTGATAGTGTTGATGATTGTGATGATGATTGTAGTGATGGTGATCCGATGATGATATGATGATGATCATCAATATTAGGGTAACAATGGATGGTGCTTGTTGTGATATTGATTATGACAAAGATGATGATGGTGGTGGTGTTGATGGTGGTGAAGTAGTGTATTATGGTGATAAGGATTAAGGCATGATTGTCCACAAAGAAGTGATATTTTTGTGCCTGTTCCGAAGAAGCATATAAGATGTTCTTGCATGTTACATAGGAATTTATTCTGTGATGATTGAAAACAAGGGTATTGAGAAATTTTATGTACAGAACAGGAAGAAAAGAAAAAAAACATGTAATGTTGACATCACATTTTTAATCCTGCATTAAAGTTTGTAACTTATATTAAAGGTAACACAAAGTTTGGGTATGGGGCCATGAATTTGGTTCAAATGAACATATCGGAAGCATATGCGATCCTACAATATTCAGTGAACGTTGTGGCGTTTGAAATCAAGTCTAAAGTTATGAAATTGTACACTCTTTATGTTGTATACAGTAGCTCCCTCTCAAGGTCAAGGTCAATATATATAAATTGTTTTTTTTTTTTTTTTTAAACCCCATAAAAACAGCGGAATCGCTTAGAAACATGTACTAGAAACCCCAGCAACCCCAGCAACCCCAACAAAAACTTTGCTTTACAATTTTAATGAAAGAGCAAACATTGTACTTGACAGTACTTATTACCAGTAAAACATTTTCCTGAAATTTTACTGGCCCAGGGCCAGTGTTGAGTTTTCGTGACAATCTGATTTTTCTCTCCAAAATCTGATTTTTTAGGATACTTAGTCTGTTTTTTTGTGTCAAGAGGTTGGCATCTAATGTATACTAAGATACCAAGTATTTTGCAGGTACTATTTATATCTCTGACTGCATTCCTCAAACGTATCAAGACAACAAAGAAACACAGTCAAATTGTGTTTTGACAAAAATATAACTGTTTTGCCTGAAACTCCCCCGTTTTTCTACATGATGAGCAGTCTAAGTCATATATGCACACTTCAAACACTGTGCCAGTAATTATTTTTAATTGTTTGGCACTTCTTGAACTTTCACCTTTTAATTTCTCAGATTTCTGTGTTTTCAATTAAAGCAAAGCACATGTTATGTAGCTGCACATCAATGGGGGGGGGGGGGGGTACTCGTTTTATATTATGGAAGAATGTATGATATGCTGTTTGAGAATTTACATGCATTGTCAATTACTTGTTTATGTCTTGCGCAATTCCTGTGTGAAGGCTACTCACAACTGGCCATATTGTTTGTTACTCATTATCATAATTTGTAAACATGAATGCTGAAATAATCAGCGCCTGGCCTAGGTGAGGAAATATGCCCGCACCTTGGACTGTGACCAAAGTATGTGTTTTCAAAGTAAACAGCTGAAATGGTAATTGCCTGTGGCAGAGAATATCCTTTTACACATAAACAGCTTTGTCACTCTGTTGCAAACTGGCTGGTTCAGCTGAATCTTAGTGCTCATATCACCCCAAGGAATCATGTATCGACAGTATGCTTTTCACGGAGGAGGTGGATTTTTATCGTGTTACATGAATCCCATGGGGATTAGAGTGATAACAGGTATCAAGTGTTGAATCGATACAATGTGTTTTGTAAATATGTGTGTTTGAGGACATTTGTAAGTAATAATAATAAGTAGCTATGTGTAGTATGTTTCATTTATTATGAACATTACATAGGGTCATGTATGTTTCATTGTTTGTATTGTAAAAGTGTTTAATATTTATTTTTATTTTTTAAAATTATAGATTTACTTACATTATTTGTATTGGATCAGGCAGAGAACAATATGCAATGTTTAATAATTACCTTACATTTCAAAACAATTTCAGGGTAGTCAACAAACAAAAATTGAAACATGTAAAAAAAAATGGAACGTGGAAGGAGCAGTATGAAGTGGAGTTTGCAAAGCACAAAGTCCTTTGTTTTCTTCAGGGCTTGCTGAAGGGCTCCAAGGTTCTGAGATATACACTCTGGTGAAATGTTAGCCACATTTTAAAGCATTATCAAACCAATTTTACGACTATTATTTTATAAATAAGTTTGGTTGATAATGAATAATAGCCTGACTGCCTGATGCTGATTTTCAAATCTGTACAATCAAAATTCAAACCTGTACAATCAAAGTTCAAACCTGTACAATTAAAATTCAAACCTGTACAATTAAAATTCAAACCTGTACAATTAAAATTCAAACCTGTACAATTAAAATTCAAACCTGTACAATTAAAATTCAAACCTGTACAATTAAAATTCAAACCTGTACAATCAAAGTTCAAACCTGTACAATTAAAATTCAAACCTGTACAATTAAAATTCAAACCTGTACAATCAAAATTCAAACCTGTACAATCAAAATTCAAACCGGTATAATCAAGATTCAAACCGGTATAATCAAGATTCAAACTAGGTTCAAACCGGTACAATCAAAATTCAAACCTGTACGATTAAATTTTTTGAAAGATTTACAGGTTTCTCAAACTTCACAGATCAAAGACGTGTAACACACCAATTTCAAATCGAGTGCGAATTACATGTAGTGGCAATGTCCAATCAACATTGTTGCATGGACGTCTTGATTGAAAATCTGACCCTGAACTTGAAGGGCATGAACCAATCAGGGTTCCTGGTTTCAAGTTGATGCCAGAGTGGAATTTCCCTTTACTCACTTTATTTATTTTTCTACTGTATTGACCTTGTTTGTCTGTAACATACATGTAGAAAATGACCTTATTGATGTGTTGCTTCTGAATTGACTCTGTACATTTTTCTTTTATTCTGCTTTCTATTCTACAGAATTTCCGCCTGAGCGAGTACCTGTGGTGCTTGCTCCGTTGTTGTATGGTGACAAACAAGATATTCATATGGACAGAGTGATTTCTGACAGCATAGCAATACCTAAAGGAGTGGTGAGTTGTTATTTGATCTGTCGACAAAAACAGTGGCAGTTTGTATTTTTAATACTTACCTATTCATATGGACAGAGTTATTTCTGACAGCATTGCAATAGTGAGTTATGTGATGTGTCAACAGAGACAGTGGCAGTTTGTGCTCATACAGTATTTTTGATACGTACAGGATGTGTAAATGCTAGGAATTTTCTATTTTCCATTCAGGTGAAGATCTTGCAGCCACTTTCCAACCCTTGGATTGAAAGCAAATTTCTATTAAAAAATGAATATTCCACGTTGTTATTGTCATGCAGTATCTGGCATCACCTATGCCTTGGAAGTGAAATGCAAGCTGAATGACTGTTACTGTTGGGTCTCTCCTCCTGTTGTAACTGTTTGAAATGTGCATCACCATACCGGGTTTTCCCCTATTTTTATTCTAATTGCAATGTAGGGGGAAAATTATTGCGCAACTATGCTTACCACGGTCATATTGCATGAACTTGTGCATCGTGGGGATTTTCTCATTGCTAGTCTGGTGGCAAATGTAGATCATTGTCATACATAATTTGCTTTGGATTGATTTCTTATGCCAGTAATAATATCCAATAGTACAAATGATGTTGTACATTTCGTAGAATTATAGTAAACAGAAAACAACATCAAAGTAAGTGGCAAAGGGGAAATAGTGAAGAATTACTAGTATGCAGGTGGGGGTATCAAAAGTACTGTACAAAGTATTGTATTGTATTGGACCCCCTCCCCCCCAACAATAATTATAACATCACTTTGTAAATGGCATGTGGTAGTCATTTAAACCTTGTTCCGATATGATGGGATAAACTGTCGCATTTAACAAATGTAATAACGTTGGTGTAATATGTTTTACATTTCTATATATTATGACTCAGAACTCAGTGAATACGCAAAAACGGTTGCATAGATTATTTGCACGCAGTTGCCATAATTTTCATGTTTATGCATTTTTAAATGCTGCAGTTTACCAATATCTAAATGAACTTTTAGAATAGTACAGTAATACAGTTATGTAGTTACTATACTGAAAAATATACAGTAGACTTGCGGGTGCACCATGTGAGAGAGAGAGAGGGAGGATTGAGGAGTCCTGAAAAGGACTCTCGGTAATCTTTCTTGAGGGTGTGTAGTCCTGAAAGAGAGTTGCATATTTGATAAAATTTTGTCTGATGACCCCCCCCCCCTCCCACCTCTTTGTTTCCTCTTTATCAGATGGATGGCTCTCTGGCAGAGCTTATGCAGGAGATGGGGTACAGCTGCTGTGCCACGGTGGAGGAATGCCACAAGACCCTTGTCCAGTTTGGCATCAATGGCTTGACCGCAAGCAATGTGGCCAAGGTCATCGGTATGATGGCCAGGACCCACACAGGCCTTATGGATAACCTTCCACTTCAGGTAAGAGAGAAGATAAGATATTTGAACATATTTTCACAAGAAACAAGCTTGTAGAATACTTCAGTAGTACATGTATTTTCTTTTATTTAAACATATTTGTGGCTTTCACCCAGTGAATAAGATCGATTGATCGATCTGTAATTGAAAAACAAGTCAGAAAAAATCTAGGAACCAGTGATCCTATTGTAGACTGTAAATTTTGTAAAGCTCTGCGCACAAAACGCGGCCTCATTTATGTCTGTTTGTCTATTTTTGTAACCTTCAAACTTGAACATATACATTTTTGCGGTAGTTTAAAAAATGTTGGACTTGATATAGCAATAAATTATAGACAGCAGGCCAAGTTGACAATATATTCAGTTGTATCTATCGATCAGAAAGGAACTAAATAATCTTCTCTTTTGCACAGTCCGTGTCCGGGGCTAGTGTGTGGAGCGATGGCAAGGACAAGCAGGACCAGGCCGGGCAGCTGTCCACCTGGGACGTGGACACCTTCATCAAGGTGGTGAGGGAGCTTGCCCCACATATCAACTTCAAGGAGGTGGTGTTTGAACTGGACCATCAAGGGTTCTACATCGGCGAGAGCCAGGCGCTGAGGCTGGTCAAGACGGCGTTGATCAGGGGTCTGCAGCAGGATGTCTTCCCTGTGGAAGCCCTCTACAGAGTCTGGAAGAACTTTGAAGGACAGGTGAGTTGCGATGAAAGATGGATGGTAATTACAGTCAAACCTGTCTATAGCGACCGCCCAAGGGGAACACAAAAATTGGTCTTTGTAGACAGCTGGTTTTTGTAGACAGGTTCCTTTAGTACATGTTTCAATAAGAAACCATTTTCAAGGGAAACAAAAATTATGCTTGTTGTAGACAGGTGGTCACTAAAGCAGGCTTGACTGTACTAATGAAAAAAGGGGTTATAATTTTTAGATGTGCATACATTTTGAAAAAATGACGTAATTACTGATTGGGATGGAGAGAAGTTTGAAGGTAAATTTATTCATGTCAAGGCTCATTTTAGTCCCCAAAGTGATATAAATTGAAGCAGAAATTAGTAGCAGCTAGTTTCTACATGAAGATCACATGTTTCCTCTGTGTTGTATTTTGTTTTCAGATTGAACTTTCTCAAATATTTCCATCTCATAAGCATTGGAAGGGTTGGTCAACTTGCAATTTATTAGTTTGAGTCTTAAAGCTATGTGGAAAGTTCATGATATTGTGAATTTTAGAGATAAAAAGCTTAAATGGGTAAATTGTATGTTCATTTATTCATGAATGCTTCCATTGATTAATGAAAGATATGATCCATGTTTATTGTCTCCAGCTCTCCTGGATCCAACAAGCCCTCGCCCAGCCAGACATCTTCTGTTTCGCTGACTACCCCTGTCACCCTGTGGTCATTGACATCCTAAAGGCACCGCCAGAAGAGGAGAACAGAAAGATTGCTACATGGTATGTCATAAACATAAAGCTTAGATGAATCGACTGGTTTAATTATATATTCAAATTGGTGGAAAAACCTTTCCTGGGGACCTAATGACGATTTTTTTTCTTCAATTAAAGGGATCCGGTAACTTTGTCTTAGATCCTTTAGAAAAAATCCTTGATTTAGCTCATGCTGCAATGATAATTATAAACCTTTAGGTCAGTCAGGAACTACATGACTTTTACAAGCCGATCGCCTGTCTGATTATCAAGATATTATTGATTGGAATTACAAATTTTGAAAACCGTTTGCAGAACGGTTTTCATAACACTACAGTCTATTGGGGAAAACGAGTATGGTAAAACCGGTCACTCAAAGATTTTTACTTTTTTGAGGCACTTCTTGATCATTTTGAAGCGCGATTTTTTTTAGGGCTTCAATATTACACCATATCACAGACACTGGTAACATGTAGGACCATGTATCTCAGATTTAACATTGTTAAACGATCCCTTTAACCTGTTATTAATGAATGATCTACAATACTTGGAATCCAGTCTGCATACATTACATGTTGCTATGTCAAGCAAGTCTTGGGCAAGCTTTAGGAGGTCAAGAATAACCTTTCTTCATAAAGTATGCATAAACCTGTCTATTGGGTATGATCTAATCTTGTTGTGGTTTCCTGGTAGCTAGATGGCTCGCTGGCCCTCGCAAAATGTTCATGGTGTTGTTGATCCTTTGATAAAACTGTTGTTATGAAGAATTCTACATGCAAAAATAGCTTGTCAACGCAATATCATTAGAACTGACAGAGGATTACTATCAAACTTAGGACAAGTATGTATCTTCCAAAGCCAATGAACTGATTAGATTTTAGGTTCATGAGGTCAAATATCAAAGGGTCAAATAGCTTGGAATCACGATATTCTGAGAACTTGTTTTAAATGGATTACAATCAAACTTTAATTTGAAAAATTGCTCTGTTTTAGTTTGTTAAAATTGCTCTACATTTTCGAAAAATCTCTGAACAAGCCTTACCTGTGGTTATGGTAATTTGACTGTCTTCAAAGAGGCCATTTGTATCCTGCATGGCTAATTATATAGTTGGTCATGAATGTGCATCATAGGGTTGTTTGGACAAAAAATTATTTAAAAACCTGCATGAATAACTTGATGAAAATTTGATCTTAAGGAGGTCCCAGAAAAAGTCATTTATTCTAATCACTCGGCCAATCTAACAGTATTTGCATATTACCCAGGAATTTATTTGACATATTCTGTTTATGTATGACTATGGTTTTAGCATGTGTAATTTTGTTTTTTATTAAGTTAGTTTTGTATTATTGTGAGAACTCAATTTTGAATAGTTGCTGTATTTCTTGAATACTTGCATATTGAATTTCTTTCATATCACCAGATTTTATCCATGTTGACATTTTTATGCCTCCGTTACGAAGTAGCCGGAGGCATTATGTTTTCGGGTTGTCCGTCCGTACGTACGTACGTCTGTACGTACGTACGTCTGTACGTACGTCCCGTTCTTGTGATCGCGTTATCTGAAGAACCGATTGATCGATTCCTGCCAAACTTTGGTCATGTATGTATCTTGCAGAGCTGATGAACTGATTAGATTTTGGGGTCACGAGGTCAAAGGTCAAAGGTCACAGGGCTCATTAGGTATGCAAAAACAGCTCGTGATCGCATTATCTGAAGAACTGATTGATGGATTCCTGTCAAACTTTGGTCATGTATGTATCTTGCAGAGCCAATGAACTGATTAGATTTTGGGGTCACGAGGTTAAAGGTCAAAGGTCACAGGGCTCATTATGTATGCAAAAACAGCTCGTGATCGCGTTATTTCAAGAACCGATTGATGGATTTCCGCCAAACATAGGTCATGTATGTTACTTGCAGAGCCAATGAACTGATTAGATTTTGGGGTCATGAGGTCAAAGGTCAAAGGCCACAGCGCACATTATGTATGCAAAAACAGCTTGTGATCGCGTTATCTCAAGAACCGATTGATGGATTTCCGCCAAACTTAGGTCATGTATGTTACTTGCAGAGCCGATGAACTGATTAGATTTAGGGGTCATGAGGTCAAAGGTCAAAGGCCACAGCGCAAATTATGTATGCAAAAACAGCTTGTGATCGCGTTATCTCAAGAACCGATTGATGGATTCCTGCCAAAATTAGGTCATGTATGTTACTTGCAGAGCCAATGAACTGAGTAGATTCTTGGTTCATAAGGTCAAAGGTCAAAGGTCATGGGCTCATTAATAGCTTGTGAACGCATTCTCATTAGAACTGACAGATGGATTACTATTTAACTCAGGACATCTTGCAGAGCCAATGAACTGAGTAGATTTTAGGGTCATGAGGTCAAAGATCAAAGGGTCATATATGTATATGAGAAATTGCTTGTAATCACGATATTCTGAGAACCTGTCAATGGATTACAATTGAACTTGAATTCGAAAAATTTCTTCTGTTTTGGTTTGTAAAATTGCTCTATGACGGAGGCATCATTTTTGACTGCGCGCAGTCGAATTCTATCTAGTTTTTAATGTGACCAAGTTATTTGATTATTCTTCTGTTTATGTTCACAGGAAATCCCTTGAGCTTGTTGAGGTGCTGCTGAAGTTGTCAGAGACTGGGAAGTATGAACAGGTCAAGAACCTATTTAGCTTCCCCATCAAGCATTGCCCTGACATGCTTCTACTAGCCTTGCTTCAAGTACAGGTAAGGAGTGGACGATTATACGTTATACATGCGATTGTACATGTGATGGTACATGTGATTGTACCTGTTTCGATATCAAGAATATTTTCAGTAATTCATTAATTCAGATATAAATTTACTGGTCCAAGTAATTTTCTTTTTCAATTGCTTCCATTAATTTCGTAATTAATTATCGTTTTGTTTTTGATTATTATTATCATCATTAATATTGTTATTATCATTAACATAATTTTTCTCACTATTATCGATAGTGTTATTTTGTATTGATTAACATTAATTTTATTTGTATTGTATATTTTACAGTTTTAAATTGACAAATTCAAACTGATTGTAAACTTCTCCAATACCCCAATGTAGGTGACATGAGAATAAATTGTCATTGTATAAAGGAACATATTATGTGATGAAAGCACTCTTGCATAAAATGTTCAAGCCAATCTATCTCTGTTTGCATGTATGCCAGAATGCATTTGGCCAGAAGATGTATACAAGATTGTTATGATGACACTTTCCTATGTTGCAGATAATTTGATAATAAGGAAAAAAAGCATTGCTTTAGAAATAGTTTGATTAGTTCAGCAATCATATTACAATGGAAGAGAATAATATTGGTCTTCAAGGTTGGTAGGCCATAACAATGATAGTGTAAAATCAAGAAAAGTTTGTAACTTATAAGAGAAGGTTAACACAATGCTGTTCTATTCATGAAATTAACACATGGTACCAAAATGATTCTGTTTCATTAATACAGCCCACAATGACTCCACTTCGTTTAGAGCTGATAGCCGTCCTGATGCCAATATTCCTGGGGAACCACCCTAACTCTGGCATTGTACTCCATTATGCATGGCATGGCCAGGTAGGTTATGACAATCATGTTCTTGGGAGTGATGGGAAAAAAGAAACCCCCATTATATTTGCTTCATCAATCTTTTGAATGGTTATCAAATTGCTGTATCTGTAAGCACATTTTGGGTGTGATGTTCCATTCATGTGGTTTACTTGGTAGCCAATGGAAACCCTGAATTCAGCTCCTTTCTTTCTCCCCCTTCCCTCTCTCTCTCTCTCTCTCTCTCTCTCTCTCTCTCTCTCTCTCTATGTTTTCCCCCTCTCTCTCTGTGTCTGTCTGTCTGTATATATGTCTCCCTCTCTCTATGTCTGTCCGTCTGTTTCTCTTTGTCTGTCTTCTTCCATATGTCTTTACCCCTTGACACCTTTCGCCTCTCTCTCTCCCCCCCCCCCCTCTCTCTCTCTCTCTCTCTCTCTGTCCTTGTACTTGTTTACATTGTTTTTTTTCTATGCGTCTCCCTCTTTAATGCATACACTCATAAATCTTATCCCTCTGTTTCCTTTAATCAGGGCCAGTCCCCGACCATCCGTCAGATCGTGATGCATTCCATGGCCGACTGGTACATGCGAGGGGACAGCGACCAGACCAGGCTCTCACGAATCCTCGACGTAGCCCAGGACCTCAAAGCCCTGTCCCTGCTCCTTAATGCCACACCATTCCTCTTTGTTATCGACCTAGCCTGCCTTGCTTCCCGGAGAGAGTACCTCAAGCTCGACAAGTGGATGACTGATAAAATCAGAGAACATGGAGTAAGATATAGTTTAAAATTTGTGTTGTCTCCAGCTCTTGGTGATACCTTGATTGATCCTTCTTCATGTTGTTAATTATGTTTACTAACTCTTTCCAGGATCAACCAGAGCTGCCAACCAGTATGATATTTTTGTATTTTGTATGATTAAAGTAAATACGAAAGTACGATTTTCCTCAATAAAATACAATTACCCATCCCCCCCCCAAAAAAAAAAAGAAGGTATGTTCGCAGTGAGAAAGTACTTCCCGATCAAAAATAGGATTTTTTTTGGGGAAAAGAATACAATGTTTTAAAGTTGGGGTTGGCAGCCCTGGTCAACCTTGACTAAGTTGAAAAATAGAGCTTCAAACAAAAACATTAAAATATTATAAGTTCTTTTTACTCTCCCCGATTTGTAACAGAACATATTCAACTATTTTCTCGTCCAGCAGGAGTCCTTTGTCCAGACCTGTGTGAAGTTCCTGAAGAGGCGTGCCCCTCAGGTGATGGGAGGGTTGGCCCCGGAGCCCAGAGAGTTACCAGGAGGTGGGAAGACAGGGGTCTTACCACCAGAAACCATAGGAACCATGCTAGCCTGTCTACAGGCCTGTGTTAGGTGAGCTTGAACCTTAAACTTTGAACTTTGAACCTTGATGTGATTAGTGAAATCTTTCAGCAGCTCCTTGAAGCTATCACATGATTGTGCAATGATGTGTGTGTGTTGTTGAGGGGTGCCACGTAGAAGCAAATCATTTGTATTACTTATGATAACTTATGATAACATTTGAGTGTCGTTTCATTATGTTTGCCTATTTCTACCTTGGAATACATCTTAGAAAAATTAATCTTTTTCACCTGGTATGTTCTTGTGTACCAAGATGTTACATAATTGCCATGGTGAATAATTTTTAGAAACTATTATTCTCTGTGGTAAAAATATAGTTTGATTGTTCTGATATGCTATCACTATTGTGATGATGTTTAGTGAAGCACCTACAGTTTTTTTCCCCTTTCTTTCACCGAGGCCACCAAGTAAAATATGAAGAATGAATTTAAATGTGATGAAATTATTGAAAAGAAATGAGTTGAAAGTAAGTTTAGGAACTTTATTACTTGGGGAAGTGAAACAGATATTGTATTTCTCCACTCTTCCTGTTAATCTGATTTACAACATACCTGATTATAAAGGTCACACGAACTGAGATTCCCCATGTCATTGTTATATTTCATCATGTTTTTATTGCAACTTCCTTGTAGAATTATCTTTACGATTAGCAGCTATTTGCAAAGTCTTTTATGTAGTCATTTCAAGAAAAAGCGAGAAATGCTTAGTTTCTGTTCCCAACCTTCAATAATTAATTAATGATCTGGGATAGGTAATCAGACATCAGTTAGCATATATACAGAACTTCTCCTTCTGATGAAGTACAGTCCACCTTGTTGTGCATCACTGGACTTTGGAGTTCTGAGAGCAGAGCTGTGGAAGATCTAATCTACATGTAGCTAAAAACTACTGGCTCAATCTACCATTTCTGTGGAAGATCATGCAGTTGGAATGTTCTTTTTTTTTAAAGAACAGAAATACTATTTAGATGCTGTGGACTGATATTTGTACCTTGCGGAAGGTTTAAATATTCATTCAAATGCTACCACTACTACCACCACTACTACCACCACAACCACCACCACCACCACAACCATCACCACCAACACCGCCACCACCACCACCACCACCACCACCACCACCACCACCACTGCTGCTGCTACTGATGCTATTACTTCAACTACTAGTACTATTACTACTATTGCTACTATTACTACTACTATTGCTACTACTACTACTACTACTAATATTTCCATTTCTACCTTTCTTATATTGTCACTACCCCATCACTACCATTACCACTGCTACCCCCACCATCACCATCTACACCACTACTACTACCCATACTACTACTGCCACTACTACTGCCACTCCTATTTGTTGTGGGATCTAGGTTGATATAACTTGCAGGGAATTGAATTTTGAGCTCTGTGTTTTCCAACTTATTGCATTTTATTTGTCCACTGATCAGTTCTGTGTCACCGGAGCTTGCTGAAACCATCATGAACATGGTAGCTAACTGCGGAAACCTGCTCAAGTCTCGCCCCCCACCGGGCGTGATGAACAACCAGGGGATGCCCCCAATCTCACCTGGACCAGTCACTCCGGTAAGAATCTTTCATGTTTTGTTTCTATAAACCAATGAAGCTTAAGGTCTCTATGCACTCAAATGAGTTAAAAGCAGTACCAGGTTTAAGCCCTGTTTGAAAAAGCAACAAGTTGTACCTTTGTAAGTTCCTGTCTTCAACTTTAAATCTTGACTTACATCAGCCCTAAAGTTACATGGGCATTTTTATGATTGGAATGCCATTGATCTCGTCAAATGAAGTAAACTTGAGAAATATATATATATAAAATATTTTCAATTAGTGTGAATGACCGGTAATGATACATGACATGTATTTTGTTACTGAAAGTGATGGATCAGAAAAGCCAAGTCTCTAACTGCATTGTAGGATAAAATGCGTGTGGAGCATACCATTCTACTTCATAGTCACTCATAGTAAGAATATCAGTAGTTGGATGATATTGTCTATATAATACCATGAACATTATAGTCGGTTCAATATCCATTCCTCTTGCTTTATGTCATTGCAGATTGACTCTCTACCAGGCATGCCTCCTCTAGGCTCCACGATGGGCACCTCCATTGGATCCAATATGGGTTCAACCATGGGATCCAATATGGGTTCAGCCATTGGGTCCAACATGGGTTCAGCCATTGGGTCCAACATGGGCTCAGCCATCGGGTCCAATATGAATTCAGCCATTGGATCCAACATGGGCTCAGCCATCGGGTCCAATATGAATTCAGCCATTGGATCCAACATAGGCTCTGGCATGGGGTCCAACATGGGTTCAGCCATAGGGTCCAACATAGGCTCTGGCATGGGGTCCAACATGAATTCTGCCATAGGGTCCAACATAGGCTCTGGCATGGGGTCCAACATGGGTTCAGCCATAGGGTCCAACATAGGCTCTGGCATGGGGTCCAACATGGGTTCAGCTATCGGGTCCAACATGGGCTCAGCTATCGGGTCCAACATGAATTCTGCCATCGGGTCCAACATGGGCTCAGCTATCGGGTCTAATATGGGCTCAGCCATTGGGTCTACAATGGGCTCGACGATGGGATCATCAGCACCCTCTATGAACACACCCAACCTACACCCCTTCAGCTCCAACCCTCTGGGATCCAGCTTCGGGCAACCACCCCAGTCACCCCAGAAAACGTTCCCCATGCTGTCTGGGCCCGGTCCCAACCTTGGTGGACTCATCAATCCAACACAGTCGAGCAGCCATCGTAAGAACTTCTCATTATCTTCTTTCTTTTTTGTTTGTGTGATCCACTAAAAAGAGAAATCGCATTAATCCTTTGAAGCCTTTGTAGTTCTCAAAGACCACATACCCGTCAACTAGATTACTACTAGATCTTGGGAGAAATCACATTACGATTATATATGAAAATTTAAATAGTTTCGTCTGTATACTACTAATTCAGTAGTATCTGAAGCTGGGTCTAGATAATGTTTAACAAAGGAAAACTATTTTCGGACTTTCATGGACCTCAGACAGACTTCCTTTGTTAAACTCGATCTTGAATAGAACCTTAAGCCAAGCATCGGGTTTAAATCTTTGAATCTCTGTGACTGGGATTCTGAATATTCAAATGGTCAGCAACCACAATGGGAGAAAAGATATGATTGGCTGCGATTAATAATGTTTTTAGGCTCATTGGGCATCTTCTATGAAAAGTAATCTTTAAAATACCCTGTAGTGTCAATATCGCTATTTACTCGACTATTTATTACCTCAATCAAGAATATGAAGAGTTTAAATCACAGCTTTTCTTGTACAAGTTCCCAATATATATTTTCATGTGCTTATCATCTACTCGGACTAGTGGATTAATGTGCTGTCACATTTGTTCCCTCTTTTCTTACATGATCAGCAACTGGCAAAAGTAAGTCCTAACAAAGAATAAAATAACTTTGAAATTGATATACTAAAATGAGTGTGTGCTTGTATCTTCTGGGGGATTTGCAGTTTGGAAAGTGTGTCTTTACATCTTTATTCTTCTCTCCCTCTCTCTCTCTCTCTCTCTCTCTCTCTCTCTCTCTCCTTGTCTTTCTTTCTCTCTCCACACCAGAATCTTCATTGCACACTAACAGTCAATCGTCAATGAGCCAGCCTCCTAAAAGCGGTGCAGGTTCTATAAGACCAGGTATATATCGCAATATTCCTTGTAGTAATACAGTGAAACCTGTATAGAAAGACTGTTCAAAAGAGACAAGAAAAGTCGTCTTGTACTCTGATGCATGTCTCAATTGTACAGTTCCAAATTGTAGCACTCAAATTGACAAATTGTTGTCACTTAGTTTTAAATGTTCAAATTGTGGCACTTTTTTATGAAAAACAAAAAAACTCTAAAAAGATGTGATGTGTGACAGTTAAATTTGTAAAAGTTTATTTTAAATGAATAAAGATAAAAATCAATAAATGTTAACAGATCACAGAGGAAAAGCAAAGCACAGTCTTCTAAATCTGAATCAACTTAAAGGTAGCATATGACAAAATAATAATAATAATAATCTTTTTAAGTCCGCTCCAAATTTTATTAAACCGAAACAGAAATTCTTTTTGCCCAATTGATCGTGAGCCCGGCAGCCACTGAGCAGCGCCAGATCGATGTTGCTCTATCCCTTATTGTTAAACGCCAAACAATGTAGCAACAACTCCCATCTTTTAACGTCTTTTGGTATGACGCGGCTGGGGTTCAAACCCACGACCTCCCGGTTGCGAGGCGTACGCTCTACTGACTGAGCCAACACTCCGGTCCTTTTGCTGTGATTGTATGTGATGTGGCAAAGCTTTCACTCCTTATGTTTGTAGTATTTATTCTCATTCAGCTCTTTCCTATAAACTACTATATTTTGTATATATTGCACATAAAGAAATATCAAGAGGGCAAAAACTATATATGTTAATGGATTATAAAACTGTTTCAAGTACAAGATTAATCTATACCAGTGTTAAAAGGGCTGTCGTGGAGCTAATCAAGAACAGGGCCACGTGTTATAAAGAGTTTTGATTGATCTCAAGTTTGATCAATACATGATGAGCCACAGACTTACGATCAATCTAAAGGCTTTATAATACATGGCCCTGCAAATGGATAATTTTGCAAAGCCTTTGTGTTGCACAAAGAAATCCTCCCATCGATATGCTATTTACGTAATGTAACCAAATTTAAGGCATACTCCATTGTGAAGTGCCTCTATTCATATTATTCCATTCACCTGTTTTAACACAAATAATTGTATCATAATAATCAGAATATGAATTGCATACACTATTTGTTGTTAGGTAGGACAGATATCATGGCTTGCCCTACCTAACAACACACTTTATGCAGTTTGTATTCTGACTGTTGAAATAAATAAAGAACAGGTGAATTGAATTATTTGTATTGAGGTACTTCCCAAAGATGTATGCATTACATTTGGTAAAGCCTCTGTCACAAATGCCATTACAAACTGCTACGTACGCCGTACAAACTGTTTTCAGACAATTGAAAAACGGAGATTCGTAAGAAATTATCGTTTGTACGAACCTTTGTGACCGTAGCATTACATTACGCAATATGGCCTATTGGGCCCTGTTCTCTTGTACACAAATTCCTGTGTGGCAAACGAGTTGCTTTCAGTTTTTAAGTCATGGCATTACCTTTGTATATATATTTAGGTGATATATCCAATATCTGGCCAGAGTTGAACCAGTCTTTCTCTCCAGAGATTGATGAAGAGGCCAACAGCTACTTCCAGCAGATCTACAACCAACCGCCCAACCCTATTATGTCTGTCGATGATGTTCTTCAGATGCTTAAACAGTTCAAGGATTCACAAGTCACAAGGGAAAGGGTAAGTGAAAGGATATTGTGTTTTTTTTATTTTTTTCTTCCATAAAAGAATAGAAAGGACTAGGAGATGGACAAAGGCAGATGAAAGCGGTTTGAGACAAAGAAGGGCGTCTTGAAAATTCTACCTGGAACCTGCAAGTAGCTTAGCCCTTACTAACTAATTAAAAAGAAAAAAATGAAATGCGTAATAATGACTGTAGGACAATATGACTTTTGTACCATTATTGTAACAAAGCCACAAAGAGTGTCCAGGAACAATGACAATTTTTTTGGGGGGGTTGTTATTCCAGGCTTTACTTAAAGCTTATCTGCACTAGTTTGGCCAGGAGGGAGTAGACCTCCTTGCCTGGTCACTGACAGGTGGTTATCTCATCAAATCAGCTCTCAATTAAAATAAGAAAATGGGGATCATGGGGGACAAACCGGTACCACTGAGGCATTGTTCGCTATTTAGAGGGCGCAAGTAACTACAGGTAGTGCAGTCCCACTTTAATGCAAAATTTCAGGAGGTGCTTGCTTATGATTCTCTTGTAAAATGTTTTTTTAAGAGCTTTTGATTTCTGTTGTATAGTCTCATCAATTTCATGTTATCGTCACCACCACCACCCTGTCCCTCGCTTACATTCCAGGAGGTGTTCATGTGCATGCTGAGGAATCTGTTTGAGGAGTACAAGTTCTTTCCTCAGTATCCAGAGAGAGAACTCTTGATCACTGCCTGTCTGTTTGGAGGGGTCATTGAGCAAGGACTAGTCACGTGAGTAATGCTTCTTGTCTCCAACATTTTTATGCCTCCGTGAGGAAGTAGCCGGAGGCATTAAGTTTTGGGTTGTCCATCCGTCCGTACGTATGTCCCGTTCTCACGTTACCTCAATTATCATTCGATGGATTTATGGATTCCCGCCAAACTTGGGTCATGTATGTATCTTGCTGAGCCAATGAACCGATTAGATTTGAGGGTCATGAGGTCAAAGATCAAAGGGTCGTACAAGTATATGAAAAAAAGCTTGTAATCAAGATATTCTGAGAACCTGTTTATGGATTACAACCAAAATTAAATTTTAAAAATTGCTTCTGTTTTGGTGTGTAAAATCGCTCTATGGCGGAGGCATCATTTTTTACTGCGCGCAGTCAAAGATCAATCTAGTTTAATGCATCGTCCATGATTGCAAGGGATATTACTAATGAGATTCCTTTTAAAAGGTTCATCAGATCAATTTACCAAAACTTTGAGTGGCATGGGGGTCCTGGTGATAGCAGGCCCTAAAGAAAATTCAAATGAAATTGCTGTAAATCATAATTTATTCATTTTTTACAAACTTTGTTGATTCATTTCTGATTTTTTTTTGTTCTGAAGTGAATTTGTGTAATCATCAGAAGGACCATTGTGTATAGATGAATAGACTTCTTCCTCTCTGATCTTGCAGATTTATGGCTCTGGGAATGGCTCTACGCTACGTTCTAGAAGCCCTGAGAAAGCCCCACAACAGCAAGATGTACATGTTTGGCATAGCAGCTCTGGACAAGTTCAAGCTACGTCTCAAAGACTTTGCCCAGTACTGTACCCATGTTGCTTCCATACCTCACTTCAAACAGTTCCCAGAGCATCTCATTGAGGTAAGCATTTTATTTTCAATTAATACTGAAATAGTTTTTGTTGTTGATTGTATATAAAACAAGACCTGAAGATGAGGAAATGTGCATATGAGGAAATTTGAATTTCAAAACAGTTCCCAGTGCATCTCATTGAGGTAGTTGTTATATTTTTGATTAATACTTCTTCTTTTTTTCAATTTTTTTAATACCTGAAGATGATGAATCAAATCGGCCTTTGAGGAAAATTAATCAATTTAATCTGATCTATACAATTTTTTTTGCCTTTCATTCATTTTGGGAGAGTAAGGTAATTGCTTTTCTCTTTAACTGTCAACGTAGTTATCAAAGACTGATGTTACATGAGACAAAACAGATAAGCTTAAATGAAACTCCAAGGAGTTAAAGAACATATGACCTTGAAAAAAGCTACTTAGTATTCAAAATGTGTTATATTATGAACGGTTGAGACCCATAGAGAATACTATTTGATTATATATCAAGAGAGATAGAGAAATTGAGAGAGAGATATAAATAGAAAGAGAGAGAGAGAGCTTTTGAAATATCTACTACGAAGAGCAAGAGGGATGTCCTGGCTCTCGGCAGACCACATCATCTTGCCTGATAAGTTCGGGATTATAGACCATTGAACACATTTTATCCCTTTGATTGTTCTTTGTAGTATGTGACTTACGGTCAGCAATCTATGGAGCCTCCAGTCACAAGCAGACCACAACCAACACCCACAACCACACCGGCAACAATAACAACGACAGTATCATCCATACTGTCAACAACAAAGCCCACACCAGCAACTACCACCGTTTCAGCTATCAAGCCAATCGCCAAAGCAGCTCCTAAGGTGAGATAAGTTCTTTTTCCTTGTTATTTGGCAAGACATTGATCTACATTTGCCAAACTCAACCCAGGTGATGTAAATGGGTACCTGGCAGGAATTAATTCTTTGAAATGCTAGAGCGCCGCAATGGCAGCACAGCTAAAGCTTGGGTAATAATCTCCCGAGTTTGGAAGCGCTTAGTGATTCTAATAAGCGCTATATAAAAACTGATGAGTATTATTATTATTTTAAGGTGTCAGACACAGTTCACAAAAATAAACACCAGTGCCCTGTCTTATAAAGGGTTGCGATCGAGTCAAATGACTCCCAACTTGAAATTAATCGCAACAGTTTCGAAGCGATTATGTTTAAGTTGCGATTGATTTAAATCAATTGCAACTCTTTATCATACAGGTGGTATTGGGAAAAAAAGTTAATTGTCGTAACAAATCCAAATTTGGACAAGTCATTGGTAAAAGTTTGCACAAAGCAGGCTGTGTTTGTGTGAAGTTAAAAGAGATATCTGCTCAAGCACAAGGGATAAGTGTTAGTTCTGGATTATTTTAAGTAAGACTATTAGTATCCTTTTCTATAATACAAAAGAGAACATAGCTTTCAAAATAGAGCCCCCAGTTCTAAATGTAAACTCAGTAACCGCTTAAATGCTGGAGATATATTTGATTTGGTTTTTAACCTCTTGTAAGATGCCACCACTCTTCAGAACCGTATCGGAGTATCATGTTCTAAGTCATTGGTCCACCCAATGTGAAAATATGTAAACAGCACAAGTACTTAATGGCTTCCACGCCACCAAGATTTTGAAGAAATGTCATGAAGAAAGTTTCAAATGTTCAGATTGTGACTTAATGTACTTGTTTCATTGGTATATTTGGCATGACATTTATTCCATGGGGATAAACTTTACTGTGAAGCTTGGTTGGGATAATTTACTGTTAAGAGGGTGCTGCACAGTGACGCCTTCAAAGAAAACCATAAATATCTTTGTGGTTTGAGAATTTGAGAAGTGGTAGAAGAAATATGATACGTAACATTTCATACAAAAATCACATGTTTTTTCATCAACCTTCACCAATGTTAAGGAGTCACCTTAATACTGGTAACCTACCCTTGATTAACTAAAAAAAACACATTGTTATGATTACTATTAACGTCTTTCTGTCTGATTTCAGCCTTCCATTGCTAATACCACCAACATCGACACCCTCCTGGTGGCCACGCCCCCGGAGGAGATTAAAGAACCCTCAGAACAGGTCCAAGACAAGATCTTCTTCATCTTCAATAACCTCTCTCAGGTTAACCTGGTCCAAAAGGTGAGTCCATATATCTATACCCACAGTGATGTAGGTTAATCATGATACCTTGGTTCAAACCAGCGCTTCTTCCGGTCGTTTTGTTACCAAAAAAAACATGAAGGAAAATCAACTTCAACTCCAAATTCATTTGGAACTTAAGAGGCACGTCCACTCCAATTTTTTTTTATTTCAGTAGAAGCAGAAAAATCAGACAAACCAATCAAAACAAGTTTGAGCAAAATTGGATATTTAATAAGAAAGTTGTTAATGTTTGACGTCATGAAAAACTTTGAAAATCTCAAGACAAATTGGCAACTCAAAATGTCCTGTACCTGTCATTAAGATGCATCCCTGACTTTTGAATTTTTCCTGTGGATAAAAGTGCGTCTTATACACAGAGATTCATGGTAATTGGATGCAATGGACCTGGTGGAACCATCGGTGTTATGGAAAACACTCCAGAGCAAAAGCTCAAGAACATTTCAAAGAACGAAAGAAAGAGTTTTTTTATGACACCAAAGGCAGGGATTACAATTATGATGGTTTGTTTACATGTCAAGCATTCAGTGAGATTGGTTTGAGCATGTGTAGCTAATGCCATGTGTGTTCTTCTTTTCATGGGAGTGTCGTGGTCGAGTGGTTTAAGGCGCTTGACTGGAGATGGGAAGGTCGAGGGTTCGAATCCCGACACGGCACTAATATCCTTTGGCAAGATATTAACCTACACTTGCTACTCTCCACCCAGGTGTTAAAATGGGTACCCGGTAGGATGCAACCGTCATTGTTGGTCAAACAGTTTTTGGGCGTCAAGTCACGCCTGGCTGGAATGCTCCCCAGGGAGTGGAGAGTGTGTGCAGGGGAGCAGTGAATCCAATGACTGGGATAATAGTCTATCTGTAAAGCACTTAGAGACGTCCAAGATGTATTAAGCGCTATATAATAGCTGAATATTATTATTTATTATTATTAATGTTATTTTTGCAGTGTGAAGAAATGAAGGAGCTGTGCTCAGAGGAACACCTGGATTGGATATCCCGCTACCTGGTCCTGAAGAGGGCTAGCATAGAGACCAACTTCCATACACTCTACTCCAACTTTGTAGATCAGATCAAACTCAATAAGCTAGCAGACATGGTGCTCAAAGAAACCTACAGGAACATTGGGGTAAGAATCATGTTTGGATCTGTCGCAAGAATGCATCTTGTTTTCCTGATCTGTTGTTGGAATGTGAATTGGGTTCCTTTAGAAGTTAATGTTAACAGTTTGCTTTAACTATAACTTTAACCAGTTTTTGAAGAAAAAAACTCTTGATATCGAAAAACATGGCCTACAACAACTCCAAATGACTAAATAACCCCAGTTGACATGTTTTTAAAATTATTTAATAGCCCAAAACTTTTTTTGTTCTTCCGGTCATTTTCAGATCATTTTTCATTGATTGGCGATCAGAATTTATCATCCAATCTCACCTGATCGGCCCCCGATCCGATTATTGGTTACACCGTTAAATTTATCCATCACAGATTCTTTCGCATAGTGAATGCAACTTCAAACTTCTATTGTTCATCTGTTACAGGTGCTGCTAGCATCCAGCAAGAGTGATTCCAACTTCTCAGATAGGACACTCCTAAAGAACCTTGGACATTGGTTAGGCAAACTCACATTAGCAAAGAACCATCCCATTTTACAAGTGGTAAGTACAATCATAGTTTATATCCTTAGATCTTCAAACTATACTCTCATTTTTAATGTTCTCCTACAGACGTATTGTATCTGTTATTTTATTATCTTGAAACCAATGGAGATTGGTTAGTTCATGATATATCGACTATGTACCATAGATCATCATCATCATTTCATTAAAGACAGCACTTCCCCTCTTATCTTGAATACTATGAAGATTTGTTAGTTTATGATATATTGACTATATACCATAGATCATCATCATCATTTATTGAAGTCAGCATTTTCCCTCTTACAAGGGGGTTACTGACTTTCATTCCATGATAATACCCTCTCCTATCACGTCATGTCTCAGGTATCCTCATTGAGACCAACCTTACTGCTTTCTTTCTTCACCATATGTATTAAGTATTCCATTATTTTCTACATGCTTGTGCTATGTTTATTTTCTTAATTTGTGATAAATGGCGCACATCTTGGGCCAGGGCAAAAGTTACTTATTTTGAGCCAAATTTAAGTATAAATTTCAATCTTTGTTGTAGTTTTCACAGATGGTTCATTTTTCCATAAAGTAGAATAGGTTTAAATTTCTGATCCATGCCTCCTGTAAACACAATGTCTCTTGGTTCCTTCTTGACTGCCTCTCATAGTGTACTCTTCCAACTTTTTGCTGTTTAGTATCGACATTAAGCTTAATCCATTTCTTCCACTTCCACAGGATCTCGATATGAAAGCCCTAATCTTTGTACCAACAATAATCTTAATCCATTTCCCACACTTCTACCGGATCTTGATATGAATGCCCTTATCCTTGTATCAACGATAATCTTAATCCATTTCTTCCACTTCCACAGGATCTTGATATGAAAGCCCTAATCTTTGTACCAACAATAATATTAATCCATTTCTTCCACTTCCACAGGATCTTGATATCAAAGCCCTTATCCTTGTATCAACGATAATCTTAATCCATTTCTTCCACTTCCACAGGATCTTGATATGAAAGCCCTAATCTTTGTACCAACAATAATCTTAATCCATTTCTTCCACTTCCACAGGATCTTGATATGAAAGCCCTTATCCTTGTATCATCGTTATTCTAAATCCATTTTTTCCACTTCAACAGGATCTTGATATGAAAGCCCTTATCCTTGTATCATCGTTATTCTTAATCCATTTCTTCCACTTCCACAGGATCTTGATATGAAAGCCCTTATCCTTGTATCATCGTTATTCTTAATCCATTTCTTCCACTTCCACAGGATCTTGATATGAAAGCCCTAATCCTTGTATCATCGTTATTCTTAATCCATTTTTTCCACTTCCACAGGATCTTGATATGAAAGCCCTTATCCTTGTATCATCGTTATTCTTAATCCATTTCTTCCACTTCCACAGGATCTTGATATGAAAGCCCTTATCCTTGTATCATCGTTATTCTTAATCCATTTCTTTCACTTCCACAGGATCTTGATATGAAAGCCCTTATCCTTGTATCAACGATAATCTTAATCCATTTCTTCCACTTCCACAGGATCTTGATATGAAAGCCCTTATCCTTGTATCATCGTTATTCTTAATCCATTTCTTCCACTTCCACAGGATCTTGATATGAAAGCCCTTATCCTTGTATCATCGTTTTTCTTAATCCATTTCTTCCACTTCCACAGGATCTTGATATGAAAGCCCTTATCCTTGTATCATCGTTATTCTTAATCCATTTCTTCCACTTCCACAGGATCTTGATATGAAAGCCCTTATCCTTGTATCATCGTTATTCTTTATCCATTTCTTTCACTTCCACAGGATCTTGATATGAAAGCCCTTATCCTTGTATCAACGATAATCTTAATCCATTTCTTCCACTTCCACAGGATCTTGATATGAAAGCCCTTATCCTTGTATCATCGTTATTCTTAATCCATTTCTTCCACTTCCACAGGATCTTGATATGAAAGCCCTTATCCTTGTATCATCGTTATTCTTAATCCATTTCTTCCACTTCCACAGGATCTTGATATGAAAGCCCTTATCCTTGTATCATCGTTATTCTTAATCCATTTCTTCCACTTCCACAGGATCTTGATATGAAAGCCCTAATCTTTGTACCAACAATAATCTTAATCCATTTCCCACACTTCTACCGGATCTTGATATGAATGCCCTAATCTTTGTACCAACAATAATCTTAATCCATTTCCCACACTTCTACCGGATCTTGATATGAATGCCCTAATCTTTGTACCAACAATAATCTTAATCCATTTCCCACACTTCTACCGGATCTTGATATGAATGCCCTAATCTTTGTACCAACAATAATCTTAATCCATTTCCCACACTTCTACCGGATCTTGATATGAAAGCCCTAATCTTTGTACCAACAATAATCTTAATCCATTTCCCACACTTCTACCGGATCTTGATATGAATGCCCTTATCCTTGTATCAACGATAATCTTAATCCATTTCTTCCACTTCCACAGGATCTTGATATGAAAGCCCTTATCCTTGTATCATCGTTATTCTTAATCCATTTCTTCCACTTCCACAGGATCTTGATATGAAAGCCCTTATCCTTGTATCATCGTTATTCTTAATCCATTTCTTCCACTTCCACAGGATCTTGATATGAAAGCCCTTATCCTTGTATCATCGTTATTCTTAATCCATTTCTTTCACTTCCACAGGATCTTGATATGAAAGCCCTTATCCTTGTATCAACGATAATCTTAATCCATTTCTTCCACTTCCACAGGATCTTGATATGAAAGCCCTTATCCTTGTATCATCGTTATTCTTAATCCATTTCTTCCACTTCCACAGGATCTTGATATGAAAGCCCTTATCCTTGTATCATCGTTATTCTTAATCCATTTCTTCCACTTCCACAGGATCTTGATATGAAAGCCCTTATCCTTGTATCAACGTTAATCTTAATCCATTTCTTCCACTTCCACAGGATCTTGATATGAAAGCCCTTATCCTTGTATCATCGTTATTCTTAATCCATTTCTTTCACTTCCACAGGATCTTGATATGAAAGCCCTTATCCTTGAGGCCTACCACAAGGGCCAGGCTGAACTGCTGTACGTGGTGCCCTTTGTAGCCAAGGTGATCGAATCCTGCACGAAGAGCCGCATCTTCAAGCCTCCCAACCCCTGGACCATGGCTATCTTGAATGTCCTGGGCGAGCTGCACCAGGAGCCCAACCTCAAACTCAATCTCAAATTTGAAGTAGAGGTTCTCTGCAAGGCATTCAATGTCACTATGGACGTAAGTGGTACCTTCCTGTTCATCCATAGACCAGTTCTGGTCATGCAATTGCATTGTGAAAGAATTGCTGTGGAATCGATTAGAAAAGTTTGATCATCTAGCATATAAGTATTAGTGTGTACTGTAAGGTTCTGGAATCATCAAAATGATAAGAAATTTGGCCCAGCCTTCGTAAAGTTACAAGCACAGTACACAGAAAGATGTATATGGGACTACCATATATTTATCCAGTCTGGTTTCCCAGCAAAATTTGTATCATCACGTATTATTCAAAACATATTCTTTCACATGATTGGTAATAAGAACTTCCATTTCATTTTTTGAGAGTGGGGCGTTTCCAATACTGGTCTATACCTTTTAGGCTTGTTCAGATACGACACGCTAAACTGCTGCTGCTTTTTGTCGTGCAAATGAGTGGGGACTGCGCTCAGCAAACGTCCTGCATGTATTCACTTGGCTCTGTATTAGGAAATACAGCAATGTGACACATTTCACACTTATGTCGTCGTATAAAAACGTTGTGGTTTATTGTGTCACATCTGAATGATGCCTTAGTTATAAGGAGATTAATCGTATATTAGAAACAAACTAAAGAGTGGATGGGTATGAGTTGTCAAACTCAAGATTGATATTCTCATTCTCTTATATTACTGTACCATATTCTAAGGTATGCCGCAATAACAATCCACTTCCTCAATCAAAGAGCGAGAAATAAGCTATTCTGTGAAAAAGTAAACAGGGTGGCTTTAGATACTCATTGATATTTGGTGTTCTAGTCTAAATTGGACTCAGGAAATCAGTTAGAGGATAGATAATATTATATGTCAGAAAACCTGACCGTAACAAAATCTTTGTATTCATATTTTCCATCACTAAACACGTTCTTTTTTCACTTTTACTTATGTTTTTTTAATTGCAACTGTTGGTTTGAAGTGAGTTATTGCTCAGATGAACCTTACACATTGGTTGACGTCGACACACTCCTTTCAGCTTGAGTCCCACATTTTTCTGCAAGTGCTTCGTTCATTTTCCCCAGTGTTATCACATCCCGGGTCATCCCTTCCCGCCCGTACGCATTCACCTTCATCCATAATGTCCGATTGAAATGTTCATAGAGGAGCGCGTCACCGTGGTTCCACTTGTAAAGTTGGGTGAAGGTCCTCTCTGTTGGTTGCTTCTTTCCTGTCGTTACCAACTTCTGTAAAGATCAGTCACTCATCCAAGAAGGCTGCTTGAAAGTGAATCCACTGTGTTATCAAGTTCTTTTAAAGCCCCACTGTACTACTTATAGCTACTTGCTCCCTCTATATAGCAAACAATGCCTAATCGGTGCCTGTTGGTCCCCCATGATGCTCTTTTTCTTATATTATTATTATTATTATTTATTCGGCATTTCAAAATACAAGAACAACACAGAGTAATATGCAAATTACAGCAATTACAGGAACATATATATATACATGATAAAGAAAGGACCTGAATCAGAGATGATGGGGCTGCCTGGGTTTGGAAAAGGTTAACTAAATTACCATGACCCACAGGTCTTCCTTCCCACACCCCTTCAACTCCATCCAGGTCAGGATAAGAAAATCCAAAGAAAACATATTATATAAATTAACAGTGTATAACTGGAAACTGGCAACAGACTTGGTGTAATAAATATAACATGAATGTCTCAAGCAATATAACATTCAAACTGATCATTTAAACATGTATAATAATTCAAATATATGATTGAATTATAAACAGATTGACAAAACTTACCAATAATTATTATCTAATTTGTCTGCCATTGACTGTACTTAGTAATTCAATTAATTTGTAAAAAGAGTCAGATTTCATTATTAATTAATTAAAAAAAAACTATTAGACAATGATTCTTAAATAGTTGTGGAGACAAATACATAGTGAGACTATAATAATTGAGATCAAGAATATTCTTATATTTATACAAATAAAAATTATGAGTTAAATTAATTACATGTTCAGAGTATGACATAGACCAGAATCGAATGACCAAATGAAAAAGAAAGTAAAGAAAGTAATGCCAGATGACATCAAGAATGTCAAGATCAAGAATATCCTTGCAATTATACAAATAAAATTATGAGTTGCATTAATAACATAGAGTAAGGACAAGGGCAAGAACCGAATGACCTAATGAAAGTGAAAGTAATGCCAGATGGGTATACTAAACAAAATCATGTCAGCTGTTAGGTGGTATAGAAAAGATTGTAATGAAATTTAAAGAACAGAGAAAATTTCCTGACGAAGAAGAGTGAGAAGCTTTGAAATATTTCCAGAAACAATTTCGTCTTTGACATGTGAGGGAAGACTCTCCCAAATAATGGGAAATCTGTGAACTGCAGTTTGGTGAAGACGTTCGGTTCTTGCCCTGAGGTGTTGGAATAAAATGGTATGTTCACTCTGGCGTGGTCTTATGGCTACATTCTCATTCACTGCTTCACACCACACGATACCGTAGAGAGTTTTAATTAGGAAGGAAATCAAGAGATATTTCCTTCTTGATTCCAGGGTAAACCATGCAAGGTTTTGGAGACGTTGTGGATAAGGCATTTCTTGGCGCCTTTGTTTCAAAATCAGTCGTGTTGCCCTCCTCTGAACTCGTTCCAAGGCTTCCACATGTTTTCTTGTGTAAACATACCAGGATGAGAGCTGATTTGATGAGATAACCACCTGCCAGTGACCTTGCAGGGAGGTCTAATCCCTCCTGGCCAAACTAGTGCAGACGGGCTTTAAGCCTTCAAGCCCATTGGGAGCCTCATATGAACCTTACAATGAGCTACATAAGCAGTCATCTAATCCATCTTCATACTTCCAAACCACAGGACCTGAAGCCTGGCATGTACCTCAAGGATCTAGAGATGGTCGGTCTCATCCCCCACAAATTGACAACTTCCAAGAAGTTCATGGAGGGCGGTGCCTTCGGTATCTCCGTTGGAATGGGACAGGACAACCCATCTTCATCGGTGGGTGGCTTAGCGGCTGGCTTAGCGAGTGGCTTAGCGGTACCCCTCCCTACTGTTCCCAACAGTTCACTGGTCGGCGTCGGCGAGCATAGTAAGTGACTTCACACAATAATATACTTGTAGTAGGTTTAATAATGATAATAATGATACTACCGTAAATCTCCGTGTATGAGACACACTTTTTCCCGTCGAAGCAAATTTGAAAGTCGGGGATGTGTCTTATACACAGGTACAAAAAAAAGAAGATTTTCTTTTTTTTTCTTTGCCCCAAAAATAGGGGTGCGCCCTATACACAGAGATTTACGGTATGTCCATTTATATACGGCAGCTACTATACAAATACCCTTTACTGCGCTTAATACAAAGTATCATATTATTACATGAGCTGCCATGATGATGCGCTATTGCATTCAAGGAATTTGTTCCTACCAGATACCCAGTTATTTCTCCTGGGTGGAGGGTGGCAAATGTAGATTAATATCTTGCTAAAGGACATTAGTGCAGCAACGTGACTCAAAGAGCTCAGTGACGTATCCACTAGATCACGACACCCCTACAGTGGTTTTGTGTGTACACACATGAGTATTATTACTCTGGCTATAATGTGGCTACCATAACGGTACTATCGCAACGTTGATTTGACACATAGTCAGTAGCGGTGCCAGACATGCTAGAGAGTATGTGTGTGTGTGTGTGTGTGTTAATGATCTTGCAAAACGACATTGGTGCCAGGCTGGATTTCAATCCTTAGCCTCTCAATTGCAAGTCAAGTAAATGAACCACTACACCATGACACTTTCATGCCTGGGGGTGTTTCACAAAGATCCTAAGTTGAACTTATCTCTAAGTTGGACTTACCAATTATGGAAAGCCGTTAGCATCCTTGAAATTATTTTAAAAAGTTATTTTAAAAAGCACAAAATGTTGATTAAAATCATTCATATTTTCTATTATCAAGGAGATTTCATGTTCTTGATGTGGAATTTATGAAAAGTCTAAAATATTTGAATTTTTGCTTTTGAATATTTCATTATAAGGCTACAATTACAAATGGCTCTCCATAATATTTAAGTCCATATTTAGAGTTAAGTTTGGCTTCAAATCTTTGTGAAACACCCCCCTGGATTACTTTGTCACACTGCATTCAGGTACAGTGTACTAGTCTATCGTCTTGTGTAATTGAGGCAATTTGATATGGTTCTCAACATACAGGTATTGCGTCGTCAGTGCCCACACCACCCACTCCGTCTTTGTCTGCCTCACAGGCGCCCGTTCCTCAGTTCAGCTTCCAAGATCTCAACACCTCAGCCCTGACAGGGATAGCTCCTCTCACAACAGTCAACGCACAGGTCAGTAAGAAACAGATCATCTTTTAGAAACTGCCTCATTTATGATCTTTACTGTACTTCAGAAACTTTGCAGATTTTGCAAGTCTTATTTTTCAGAACATTTCACGCTAAAAAAGATTGAGCAATTTTTACTGATACATGTTGTAAAAAATGAAATAAAAAGCAAGCCTGGATTTTCCACATTGCCAAAGTTCTTGCCCTGAAATCAGTCATTGCTACACTTCTTGAAGCTTGTAGTTTAGGTATTTTTGCACCATTTTCATATCAATCGTTAAATTATATTTACATATGCGCTGGGTCAACGCATCCCTCAATTGATGATTGTTATGTTGATGACAAAAGGATACAGCTTCTTACAATATTCCTTAAACACACGCAAAAACTATTGAAAATACTAGAAGTAATACTCGTGATGCAAGTAGCGGGCAGTTAGATAAAAGAGTGGAGATTTATTATCATGAATTACAGAAAGCATGTCAGACAGTGACAGTTAACATGCAGATAGCAGAGTAAATCATTTCCAATTTTTACCTCTGTCCATTACAGTTGGCCATCTTCCAGGCCCACCCTCAGCTGCGTAACTGTGTGCGTCCAGCCGTGGAGAGAGCCGTCCAGGAGCTGGTACACCCCGTGGTTGACCGCTCCATCAAGATTGCCCTCAGCACCTGTGAACAGATCGTCAAGAAGGTCAGTTTACGTCTTGGTTGATATTTGATATCTAATGGCTGTGTTCTTACTTCTAAAAGCTGACTGGTCCAATTGGATCGCAAGACCTTCAATTGAATGCGTACTTGTGGCATTAGTTGATGACATATATTTAAAGCTTTAGATTGATGCAAGATATTTGGATTTGCTTATAGCATTGTCTTCACAATGAAAGAAGACTGAGATTTTTTGTTGTTGAAAGTCTCCTATAATCCTTACATACTGTATAAGCCATGTTCAAATAATTGTTTATTCATTGATTTGACCTGGCCTGTGATATCTCCAAATTGGAGGATGATTCAAACAAATGATGAAGAGGCATTTATGACACATCAAGATGAAACTTATAGGTGAAGATAGGGTCCAAACAACTCTTAAAGCCTGTCTGCACTAGTTTGGCCAGGAGGGATTAGCCCTCCCTGCATGGTCACTGGCAGGTGGTTATCTCATCAACTCAGCTCTCAATTAACATAAGACAAGGGGGATCATGGGGGATCAACGTTCATCGCTTAGGCATTGTTTGCTATATAGAGGGCGCAAATATAATAAGTAGTGCAGTGGGGCTTTAAAGGGAGTGGGCAGTCAGTTTCCATGTGCAGAAGGTCATAATTCGCAGACACCAGACTTGGTGGAAATACCATTAATGAGTGTGCAAGTCTTGAACACAGCAAACCCATAGGCCAATCAAGAAATACCCCCTCATTTCTTGGAGAGTCATTGGGTGACGCAAATGTCAGATTAGGACTTTACCATATGGGGAAAGATGGAGCATTACATAAAGCCTGTTGGTCATAAAACTGAAGGCTAGTACTGGTGATTGACAACACTTGTTATTGGGTAAATGCCTAAATGGTGTCAGATTCCTCATAAAAGCCCACTTCTATGTGTCGTTAAAGGTGTAATTATATAAAGAGGGTGCTATTTTTATGGTAGATGATGGCATTGATCATGTGGTTTGATGTAATTATGGCTCATTCCGTAGTTTAAGCTGGAAGATTATGGTCGAGATTTTTAATGAATATTTATTTTCTTTATCCAGGACTTTGCTCTTGATCCTGAGGAGAATCGTATGCGCCTTGCCGCCCATCACATGGTGCGTAACCTGACAGCTGGTATGGCTATGATCACATGCCACGAACCACTCATCTTCAGTATCATCAACAACTTCAAACTCTCCTGCATAGCAGCCCTCAAGGTAACTACTGTCATTAGCACTGGTATTGACACTTCTGTTTCAACTTACATTTTTAACCCAAATATCTGTGAAATTCAAGTGGGTTAATTGACTTCTTCTATTTTGCGATCATTTACAAGAAGTATTCCGACCACCCTCTCTCTCTCTCTCTCTCTCTCGTTTACTCTCTCTCTCGTTTACTCTCTCTCTCTTCCATTTTCATCTAATTTCCTATTTGTATGAAATGTTATATAGCTTGTTTATATTATGTTTTTATTGTATATTTTGTGTATTTTTATGTGTATTGTAAGATATTTGAAATGTGATTTGTTTGTTACAGCAGGGCTCCCTTGAAAAGCAGGCCTTGCGGCTTAAATGGGACCACCCTGCTTTGATAAAGAAGACATAAATAAATAAATAAATAAATTACATTCCATCTATATTTCCTTAGGGCGGTACTCAACAGCAGAAGGAGCTGATAGAACAGGCCGCATCTGTGGTTGCCAACGACAATGTGGAACTGGCTTGTTGCTTCATCCAGAAGTGTGCTGTAGAGAAGGCCA
Source organism: Strongylocentrotus droebachiensis (assembly GCA_035222895.1). Classification (NCBI taxonomy): domain Eukaryota; kingdom Metazoa; phylum Echinodermata; class Echinoidea; order Camarodonta; family Strongylocentrotidae; genus Strongylocentrotus; species Strongylocentrotus droebachiensis. The sequence continues at coordinate 65,008 of JAVYIG010007231.1, read as the reverse complement.
TCCCCGAGATGGACCGGAGACTCGCCACCGAGATCGAGCTCCGGAAGCACGCTAGGAACGAGAACCGTCGCTACTGTGATCCGGTGGTCCTCACATACCAGGCAGAGAGGATGCCGGAACAGATTAGATTAAAGGTGAGAAATACAGAAGCTACAAATTAATAGTAACATTGACTTCTCATTTTAGGTGGCTGGCTTCAGTATTCTAAGTCCTTCAATCCATTAAAGAGTTACAATCATGCCTTTCATTACATGTATGCTCAAGTTTGCTATAAACTGTTATCCATTTGGACTAATTCAAACTCTTTATAAGACTGGCCCAGTTTTAAAGTTTCATATATGATCTACAAACCTATGATTAAACAAAACAATTCAGTACACTCATGAATGTTCTTATTTGCGTGTAGACCTGTTTATAATCTACAAAAAATATTAGCACTCTAGCTTTACTGTAGTAAAAATGAATCGAAGCAAAGGTGTCAATGCCCGAGAAACACAGTTTGTGGGCTTCATACAAATACAGCCCTTTAGTTGGCTGACAACATCTGTTTGAATGGCAGTGAACTTATGTTCGGAAGAGTGCTACCCTTGTATCCACAATTGCCAGATTGTACAAAATTGATTTATATGAACCACTTTCTCAGTCGTAACCTTTCAACCTTTCTCAGTCGCAGCCTATTAATTAAATTTACACTTTTTATAGCACATATCTATGTTTGTTATTTTCATTTGATGCGCTAGCTTTTTATTAAATTGTGTATAATATACATGTATGTCATCTTTAAGTAGTTTTTCCTATGTATTTATACTAAATCTGGAGTCTACTGTATATGATCTGTATTTAACACGGACTTGCTGAAAAGCAGTCTTTTTAAGCTGATGTAAGTTTTACGGTGAATAAATAAATTCATAAAAAAAATTCATAATGATTCTTTGTTCCTGCAGGTTGGAGGAGTCCCTCAGGGTCAGATAGCTGTCTATGAGGAGTTTGCTCGCAGCATTCCAGGCTTCCTACCCACACCAGAAGCAAACCAACCACCGGGTTTTTTAGCTAAACTTACCCAGGTATGGTATCTGCACTTACTGTCTAAACCTCACATAGAACTACAGTCAAACCTGTATACAGCGACCGCCCAAGGGAAACAAAAAATGTGCTTGTTGTAGACAGGTGTTCCTTTAGTACATGTTTCAATGAGAAACCATTTTCAAGGGAAACAAAAAATGTGCTTTTTGTTGACAGGTGGTCTTTGTAGACAGGTTCCTTTAGTACATGTTTCAATGAGAAACCATTTTCAAGGGTAACAAAAAATGTGCTTGTTGTAGACAGGTTCCTTTAGTACATGTTTCAATGAGAAACGATTTTCTAGGGAAACAAAAAACGTGCTTGTTGTAGACAGGTGGTCTTTGTAGACAGGTGGTCACTAAAGCAGGTTTGACTGTATATATATTTAAAATATCAAGCCCAATTTTACAAGGTTTTATCAACCTGTATCAGAAGGTCACATGATATTGTAGTTCATAAGTTTTTTTGTAGTTTAAAAAAATTTGATGCTTTCATGGAAGCCAAATAAGTGTAGTTGTTTTGCAGTCTTTTGTATTTGACATTGAATTTACCTATGAAAAAATAGTTTACTACAAATCTGTTGTATGTTTTTCTATGAAAGTGAGATATTTTTAGTTGGAAGACTATATCTGAGAAAAGACAACTAAAAACTGTTTGATGATATGACATTATTCTTTACTTTAACAATGGTATGACTGATATTAAACCCATTGGCATTTCTCAACAGTCATGTAGACACCACTTATATGATCACATTAGTATATGTTAGTTTGCCAAAACACTGAGCCATATAAAATCATAAGTTTATCATTAATGATAATGAAACACACTTGCAGTTATCAACAGAAACATTATCAATTATTTTTCAAATGCTATGGTTTATGCATGTACATTAGTCTTCAACAACACTCAATCATATGAAATCATGAGTTAATTAGTCTGGCAATGGCATTATCAATATTGAAATATTCCAGTTATCAACAGAATCATGTATACATTGCCTGTCAAATTATATTATTATTATTATTTATATAACAAGAAGAATCCTACCAAAAATGAAAATGAAAACTTACAGAATCCTAAAAATCTGGATTACAAAAAAGAAAGAAAAAGTCCCTTTTTTTTATCCCATACATACATTTTTCTGTCTCATAAAATGTATTTTGTAAATATTATTGTATACTTTATTCTCTTTTCCATTACAGTCTTACGCTGTCGACGAGATCACCCAGATCTACGACAAGTGTATTACTGAGATCGACCAACACTTACAGTTCATCAGTCAGGTTATGCCTCAGTCCCAGCATATCCAGATCTTACATGCCCTCCTAGAGTCTGTCATGGTAGCCAGGAACTCAAGGGAGATCGTCACAGCACTTGCTTGCCTGCAGAAGGTGAGATATTCTTTGTAAAAATGAATGGAATGTCATACACAGGAAAGGGGACACCAACAAATAACTCGATTCCTTTTGGGGAGATTTTTGAACAACTGCTTTCTTACGTATGATTGATTGTATGCGTGGATGTGTGTGGTGATTTATGATCGGTGATTTGTCAGTTTTGTACAATGTAAGTGAAACCTTGGAATATTTTTTTAACTTTTCATTTATGTACACAGTTTGATTATGATAATGTACTGAGTGAACTTTTCAACCCACAACACAAGCTTTTGCTTTTTTGGGGTTCCCCTTTCTGTACATGAATTGTATTTGTAAATGTTTTTGATGTAAATTTGTTAATGATTTGGAAAAATAAAACAATTGAATTGAAAGGGGATTTCTCAGATAAGGTATTAGTGATTCATCTTGGATAACATGTCACTTGAGCAGGTTTCATTGGAGTACAAATGTTATACAGTGCGTCCCAGAAAAAACGAAACCGAGAAGTATCGATGTTCTATCATAACTTAATCTCAACTATAATTAATGAATGATACATATTTGGAAAGCTTAGAGTCTCCTCTTTCAGTTGATGCTACTCACGTGATGCATATTTCACGCATGAGTGATTAAAAGCAATTTGAAGGAAGGAAACCAAAAAGACATTTGGCGGGCGGTATCTGAATTTCGAAGAAAAATTCACATTTCAGGAAAGTTGAGTTTCTGCCCTTTCATATGACACCTCAATCAGGAAAAATGAGCGAGGAATGACAAAGTTCTGTTTGTTTGAAGTAGTGCTTGCATTTCCATAATTTTATTAAACGAATTCGTTTTCACTGGCTGCCTGCCGTATCAATAAACGAAATTAACAAAAGACTTAACTCCGGTTCGTTGACAATCAGCCGTAGACGAGCGTCTTCATGCATGGCTGAATGTCAACGAAACGGAGTTAAGTCTTTTGTCAAATCTGCTTTTTGCTACGTCAGGCACCCAGTGAAAACGAATTCGTTTGATAAAATTATGAAAATGTAAGGGCTACTTTAAACATACAGAACTTTGTTATTCCTCGCTCATTTTTCCTGATTGAGGTGTCATATGAAAGGGCAGAACCTCAACTTTCTAGAAATGTGAATTTTTCTTCGAAATTCAGATACCGCCCGCCAAATGTATTTTTGGTTTCCTTCCTTCAAATTGCTTTTAATCACTCATGTGTGAAATATGCATCATCTGAGTAGCATCAACTGAAAGAGGAGACTCTAAGCTTTCCAAATATGTATCATTCATTAATTATGGTTGTGATTAAGTTATGATAAAACATCGATACTTCTCGGTTTCGTTTTTTCTGGGACGCACTGTATAGTATTGAAAAACATGTAACCTGTAGTTTAAGAATGTATACAAAATCAGTTTTTGAACCAAATCCTAAGCTTTAGAACAACTAACCATCACCATCAAGACGACTTCATCTATGGAACAGAACAAATCTTTCCAGCCCACGTATTATGTTGAACAACATTGATGGAACTGGGGGGCGTTTCACAAAACTTGTCATCTTTGACAAATGACAATTTTGTTATAAGCTACTGAAATCCTTGCCTCTGATTGGTTATCAGCAGATTTGTCACTAATTTTTGTCATTTGTCATTGAAAAAAAGCTTTGTGAAACGGGTCTCTGGTCTTTTTAAGAAGTGCAAAGTGTGAAGTGCTTCGTCATTGCAAGGAAAGCCTGGGCACTATACCAAATACTCTGGATTTGGTTGGATTTATTTTGAACCAACTTGTCAATCCAAGTCTTGTTTTCTGTTGATCTCTCCAGGCTGTTGAAGGTCTTCTGGAAGGCTACACGGTCAGTTCCCTTGACCCCAATGCAGCCTTGCGCTACAGGGATGCCCACATCCTAGTTCTCAAGTCACTCCAAGATCAGCGAGCCTATGGTCCACAATGGACAAACAAGCAGGTCACCAGGTATGTAGGCAGGTTTAATTTAATTTAATTTTCATTTAATTTTCATTTTGAAATATGTATTACCTGAATGTACAATCTATTACATGTACATTTATGCTATATAGGAATTGTGTATCATTATTGTTTGTAATTTATTATGTTCATGTATCAGGCATAAATGTTCATTTCTATTCCGCCCTATCTATATTTCCTTCTTTTCTAAACGCATAGGGACTTTCTTTGTGTTAGTGATATGCGCTATACAAATAACGTTCATTATTATCGTTATTATTTCTTTACATCATCAAAATTGTTGTTCATAAAAAAAATGTGAAAATGTAGTTGAAGAACTGTCAAAAACTTTGGAATGCTTTTGAAAAAGAAAGTAGATCTGTCCACTGCGCATCTTCTGCCAGGCACAGTGGATCAAAAGGGCCTGTTGCATAAAACTTACCATTGATGGTAACTTTGCCATCAATGGCAACTACCTTGGTAACAGGCCTCAACAGCCAATCAAAATCAAGGTTTCCATGGTAGTTACCATTGATGGCCAAGTTCTTTATGATCAAACCTTCCCATGCAGTAACCAAAGGATGATATTCAAGTTTATGGGATGGAATGCAACCTCCTTTATGTATGCTGTTTGAAAAAATAACTGCTACTTTAGATTGATGGAGGAGCTTTCAATATTTTCATAAAGAAGATAAACAGTATGAAATGAATAAAGAATGAGAATTAGAGATTGAGACACGAGGCGCAATAGCTCAGTTGTAGAGCAATGGTCTTGTAATCGGAGGTCCCGGGTTCAAAACCAAGTCGATGCACTAGTGCCCATTGATTGGTAAGGCATTATTATTGCCAAGTCCCTTGTAGAGGTCCCTTGCTCCTCTGGTTGCTTACACAGGCTTTCTTATCAGTCAGGTAAATTTAAAAGGAGGAAGTGGAACAAGGATTGAAAAGAGAAGACATGATGTAAATCATTACCTTTGTGAAGAGCCCATGTTTATCATTTTCCATGCTTTCTATATCTTCCTCATCCTTCCTATTTAATACAGAGTCGTCTGTGAGACGAGCAGCGAGAGGAAGTACAACCTTGATGCCATTGAACAGCTGTTACGAACACACCTTGTCAACCTTCAAACCATTGACATGCATATTGCCACAGTAAGTCACTTTACATCTTCGTTCTGCCCCCCCCCCCCCTGGGTTTAGCTCATGCTGCCATCATAATTATAAACCTTTAGGTCAGTCAGGAATCCCATGACTTTTACAAGCCGATCGCCTGTCTGATAACCAAGATATTTATGATTGGAAATCAAAATTTAAAAAAACATTGAAAAAACATTTTTTTATATTGGGAAAAATGAGTATGGTAAAACCGGTCACTCAATGATTTTTACTTTTTTGAGGCACTTCATGATCAGTTTGAAGTGCTTTTTTTTGTAGGGCTTCAATATTACACCATATCACAGACACTGATAGCATGTAGGGCCATGCATCTCGGATTTGTAAAAATGGAAACATTGTTAAACGATGCCTTTAATTATTCCTACAGTCCATGGAGAACGGCCTCAACTATGCAGCCGTGGGGTTCGCCATGAGCGTAGTCAAGCGATTCCTTATCGATGAGAAGCAGAGCAACGTCTTGAATGAAGCTGATCTCTACAACACACTCCATGTGCTGGCTAGGATTGCCACACAGAGCCCGAATCCACCCGAGGGGTAGGAAACCTAGGAGAGGAGCAAGAGAATGAATTATAGAAAGGGAAAGAGAGATAGAAAGAGACAATGGGGACATTTAGAAAGAGGAGCAAACGAGAGAGAGAGGGAGAGAGAGAGAAAATAAAAAGGAGAGATACAGAGATGGGGTATTACTATTAGGTATGTGCTTAGAGGTGTTTATTGTTAGAACATGTCTTATACTAAATCATAAAACAAGATAGTAGAGGCAGTAGAATCAGAGAGGGATAGAGACTTTTTCTGAAGTATTTAATCATTTATCTCTCTCGTTTTTGCTCTGTAATGTTTCATTCATGAGAGGCAATGAGGGAAAAGATTAATGGTACGTTCCCAGTGATTCAAACATTTCTATATCTGTGTGTATCTCCACCCAGTTTGCCCCAGTTGATTGAGCTCGTCAGGCAGAATCATGACCCGGCCTTTCTAGACAAGGCACCCGGTGGTCCCACATCTATGATGCACTCTGGCATCTCCCAGGCTCGTGAGTTTGATGACCCGCCAGGCCTGAGGGAGAAGACAGAGTACCTCCTGAGGGAGTGGGTCAACATGTACTACTCGCCAGCTGGAGGCAAGGACAGCACCAAGGCCTTCTCGGCATTTGTCAATCAGGTGAGTTGATGTATTGGGTACACTCCCTGTGGATGGGAAATTCATGGTAGATTTGTTACACTTGGATAAGCTTTGATTCATAAGCACCCGCACTTATCTTATGTACTAAAGCTATTTCCTCACACGAAGAAGGTTTCAGACAGATACACAAAATGACAACAAAATTGTTTTGATACACAGTAAATATGATTAGGAATTTCTATGAGATCACACGTATGAAATATCAACACTCGGGACACCTCACCGTTGCAACTGCTGCATGTGAAAGTTTACTATCAGTCTTGAATGGTTCAGGCAGTGAAAGCGAGTGCAGTTTAGATGTGGTAGTTCATTAAGTCTCAGGATAGAAAGTTGTATTTAGTATGATTGAGTAAACCAGTAACGTGACTTGATCTCTCTCCTTGACTGAAACTTTTTTCAATCAGTTTTGCAATTATTCCTTCATAAAACGTAATTTGATTGCATTTATGTATAGAACTGTCAACAACTTCATCAAGATTAATATATGACCTTACTTTTCTCTCATGCCATACAGATGCACCAACAAGGCATCCTGAAGACGGACGACCTCATCACTAGATTCTTCCGCCTCTCTATCGAGCTCTGCGTGGACGTGTGCTACCGAGCCCTGGCAGAGCAGGTCCACAGCCAGGCCCTGACCCGAGCCAAGTGTTTCCAGACCCTGGATGCCTTCGTAAGGCTCATTGCCCTGCTGGTCAAGCACTCCGGGGATGCTACCAACCCAGTCACCAAGATCAACCTACTCAATAAGGTAAGAGGTCAGAGGTCGTAGTGGTTAAAGCCTCACCAACCTGGTTTGGCCAGGAGGGATTAGACCTCCCTGCATGGTCACTGACAGGTGGTTATCTCATCAAATAAGCTCTCAATTAACATAAGACAGAGGATCATAGGGGACCAATGGTCACCGATTAGGCATTGTTTGCTGTATAGAGGGCGCAAGTAGCTATAAGTAGTGCATGGGGCTTTAAGTAAAAACTGCCAGGGACTGATGGTATAGTTGATTTATGCTATTTATGTTCCTGTCTTCAATAAATACAAAACTTCCTTTTTCAGATAAATGACAAAAAGTGACAAAGTGAGCTATATGTTTGCTTGAAAAGTTTAGAATATTCCACTTTGTGAAGTTGATGTACCGTCTACTAGTTTCTAAGGTCTATCGATTACACTTGCATGCGGTAGCACTGGGAGAAACCATGTATAGTGATAAATCATTCATTGCTCAGAAAGTTCAAGGGATCTCTTTGCTCTTTAATTCCCCTCCTGGTGTAATAAGTTCAATTTCTATCAAATCCTGTCAAAGAATCAGTAAGCTTAGCTTTGGTTGATATGACATTCTTAGGAAGTCCTATCCAAACTACACACGTATAATGTACATGTAAGAAGAAAATTTGCATGAAAATGGATGTTAATTTTGTAAAATGTAATCTATTTTGGTTGCCCCTAACGATATGTTAACTTTATATATGATTATGTCAATATGTTCTATTGTATTGTACAATTACTATTTTTGTATCGTTGAGCAAATGAATTGAATTGAATATGTTTACTGTTGATGTCTTGCTTAGGTATTGGGTATTGTAGCAGGTGTACTGCTCCAGGATCATGAGGTACGCCAGACAGAGTTCCATCAGCTAGCCTACCATCGTATCTTCAGTATGCTTCTCCTGGAACTCAATGCTCCAGAGCAGATCCTAGAGGCAATCAACTTTCAAGTCATGTCAGCTTTTTGGTAAGTCTCTAAAGCTATGGTCACAAATCTGAGCAGCGACCGGCCGATCAGTAGCCTGCTCGGTCGCTGCTGGAATTAGGCATCGCCCAGCGATTAGGTCGGTGTCCGGGCGGCGACCTACCAGGCACCGAGCGTATTTTGGGCGGCGAGTGAAAAGTGAGCAGGCGCCGCCCAAATTTTAACTCCGCGCTAAAACTTCAGCGGCGACTGAGCGATGCCCTAAAATCGAGCGGTGCCTGGGCGGCCGCCGCTCGGTGGCCGGGCAGCCGCCGGGCAGAATTGGTTAAAAACTCGCCGCTCGGCCGCCGAGCAGCCTACTTTTGGGTAATGTGACCATAGCATTAGCTATGCATTCTGGGGGGTGTTTCACAAAGATCCTAGGTTGAAGTTGGACTTAAAAATTATTGAGAGCCATTTGTAACCTTAGGATAAAATATATTCAAATTATTTTAGAATTTTCATAAATTCTACATCAAGAATATGAAATCTCCTCGATAATAGAAAATATGAATGATTTGAATCAACATTTTATGCCTTTCAAAATAACTTTTACAAAATATTTCAAAGATGCTAACGGCTTTCCATAATTTTTAAGTCCATTTTTAGAGATAAGTTCAACTTAGGATCTTTGTGAAACACCCCCCTGGACTTATAAATGAAGCTTCACTATTTTTAAGATAAAGACCAGCTATGGTCATGCGATTGCATTGTGAATGAAACGTTGTGGGGGTTGACTGACAAACGCTGTGAAAGAAAACTCCCCCTTGTTTTCATGGTCTTCTGCACAAAATCTTCTATAATGAATACTAGCCATATGTACATTTATGATCCTAAAGACTACTGTCTCCAAGTCAGATTTATTTTCCATGATCAATTTTTTTGATCAATTGTGCATTTAGCATGTGGTACCGCTACATTTGTGTCCTTTCGCATAGTAAAGACAAGTCTTCCTTGGATAACATTGGCAGTAATAGAGCAGACTGAGAATTTTCACTTTAGAATGAAGCATTTGTTATGAACCCCCATCTTGAATGCATTAGGTTATCTTGCATGACATTCATATCTTAAACACATAAGAGAGCTGAGTGAGGGTTTACAGTACTATAAACCATTCAGGGGATGGTAATAATGATAACATGCCGTTCTTGTAGAGCACATATTACTTGTTTTAACGTCTCTAAACACTTCCAAAGGACTTGGGTATTATTACCCCGGGTTTAGCTCCGGCAACCGTAGCGCTCAGTGCACACAAGGAATGAATCCTACCAGGCACCCACTCACTACACCTGGGTCAGGTGATGCAAATGTAGATTAATGCCTTGCCAATCGACATTAGTGCAGCGGCAGGTTTTGAACCCTGTACCTTGTGGTTCACAGTCCGCAACACCTATGTAATAATTCCATTCTCCATCTCTCTCAGCAATGCTCTTCATGTACTGAGACCGTCCAAGGCTCCGGGCTTTGTGTATGCCTGGCTGGAACTGATCTCACATCGTATCTTCATTGCTAGGATGCTAGGCATGCTTCCACAGCAGAAGGTAAGACTGGAGGTAAGATTTGTAGCAGAGCTGCCAACCAGTACGATTTAATCGTATTTCCTATGATTTTTAGAAGTAAATACGATTTTCCAAAACATTTTTTTGTGTGTATGTGTGTGCCATTTTAAATGGCAAAATTGCCCTTTCTGTCCTGTTAAGTATCCTACAAGCATCTCTCAATGGCAATTTGTGGATGTTCATTGGTTCATCGAACACACTAGTCATGACGAAATCATGCATATTCAACCAATGATCCATAAATAAAATTACTCCTGTATGTAGGAACTGCAAGAGGCATTTGATCCATGGTTTTTTTAAGTACAATTTTTGTCAGTAAAATACAACTTTTAGGATGAAAGAATATAGTTTTTGAACTCCAGCGGTTGGCAGGTGTGTTGTAGTCACAGAGGGGATTATCCCCTGCTGGGATGCCAGTCTTCAGGCTATAGCACCTTTCCATATCAGTCTTTATCAGGCTTCATATTGTACATAACAAATGAGGCTCCGACATGTCTGGGTCTCTTGTCAGGCTCATCTGGAAAAACCAACTGGTGTCCCTCCTCTGAAAGAGAAAGCTACTGATTTGCTTCACGGTTTCTAGGTTCACTCTTCTTTGCTTCATTGACGTGTAGCATGGATATGTGAGCGTTTTTTGTGAACGGCACAAAATTGCTCTGGATTTTCAAAAGTCTTGATGCATATTGCACTGATCGAGAGGTCTTCCAAAATTCAAATAATTTTGACTCGGATCACATGTACATTTGGACTGTTAATTACAGTGCAGTAGATTTGTGTTTGTCATATAAGTGATTACAGGTAAGCTTACAAAAGATATTTCTTAAAAATGTTATAGGAGTCTAATCTACGTTTGAGACATTACCAAACAATCAGTATTATTACTAGAAGGGTCGAACCAAGACTTTGCTAAAAAATGATGCCATTCATTGAATTTGTCATTGATTCCTTCCATAGGGATGGCCAATGTATGCAGGCCTACTGACAGGTCTCTTCAAGTTTATGACACCATTCATGCGCAACGCAGAACTTCCAAAGCACCTCGCTCTGCTGTACAAGGTAAGAAGGGGGCAAGAACTACTGCATGATTTGGATACTACCTATTTGCTCTAGTGTTGAAAGTCAAAGTACTCGGGGGTCGAGCAGTCTGTGAAAGCATTCAACAAATGTATATGCAAGGCCTTTCAGTGTTCTTTGCTATAAATAGCTGAAAACTACTCTTCTTAGGAGATGGAATGAACCTTAGTTTCCTCTATTTTGTGAAAACTCTGGTGTAAGAGCATACTCACCCACTCACTATTCCTAATTTTGCTTTGAGGTATTCATTAATTTCATATGGAATTTTATCAGGCATATAACTTTTGTTGTTCAATCGCTCCATTAGTATTATTATGATTCTCATACTGTTTCGCTAAATCCTAAGTTCTACACAAGGACATTTTGAAACAGAGAAAGAAGGTGCTTCATGTATATTGTACATGTAAATAACTTGGAAACATGCACTATGTCTCACTCAAGCGATTTTGTTTTGGAGGTGTCAAAGTAGACTTACAAATATTTCCTCTTTCCACCCCCCTCCCCCTCTTGTTTTTAAATCTTTGAAATGTAGGGTACTCTGAGAGTGCTGCTAGTGCTTCTTCATGACTTCCCAGAGTTCCTATGTGACTACCACTATGGCTTCTGTGATGTGATCCCACCAAACTGCATCCAGATGCGCAACCTGATCCTGTCTGCCTTCCCGCGGAACATGAGGCTACCTGACCCGTTCACACCGAACCTCAAGGTATCTAAGGAGTTGGCCGTAAACAGTTTCATTAATATCTTCTTTGGCAACAGTATATAGAAGAAGTGGCGTGCTTGTTTAGTTTGCTTAGAGCCAGGAGGGCTGTTAACTTGTAGAATGAACATTGTTAAAGGGAAAGTCCACCCCAGGATTTTTTTTAGCTGACGATATAGACCTAATAATACCATGAAGAATGATACAAGTCTCATTAAAATACATGATCACATAACGAAGATATATCGACTTTTTTATCGAAAATCAGCCGCCCCCCAAATGCAAATGCGTTACATGGGCATGAATTGTGACGTATGTTGCGAGCTGCCTTCTTATTTCGCAGACATTCACTTTCGCTCGCGGTACACTGTTATCGCACTGAAACGACGAATCAGGAAAGTGAAAGCGAAAGTGAATGTCTGCGAAATAAGAAGGCAGCTCGCAACATACGTCACAATTTCGATACTATCGGTTATTTTTTGGCGATCGTTTCATGCCCATGTAACGCATTTGCATTTGGGGGGCGGCTGATTTTCGATAAAAAAGTCGATATATCTTCGTTATGTGATCATGGATTTTAATGAGACTTGTATCATTCTTCATGGTATTATTAGGTCTATATCGTCAGCTAAAAAAAATCCTGGGGTGGACTTTCCCTTTAATGTCTACCTGGCTCCAAACATTTGCTGCTGTAACTGTTACAGAGCCCCGCTCCTGGTAGGGGGGGGGGGGGGGTCTAATGTATTCAATCTTGTTTGGAGATCTACAGTCAAACCTGTTTTAGTGACCACCTGTCTACAAAGACCACATTTTTCCCCCCTTGAAAATGGTTTCTCGATGAAACATGTACTAAAGCAGAGCTGCCAACCATTCCGTTTTTCCCGGAATTTTTTTTTTTTTTAATCCCGATTACGTTTTTTTTTCACAAAATACTTTTTTTTTTTTACATACCGCACGTCAAACAACTGCCCTAATATGTTATTTTGATCACAAATTCAATAGAAAACTAAGGTTGAAACATACTTGAAGAGAAAAGTATTCTCAAAAAGAAGCATTGGAATTGTGTCGCGCGTGGTTGTAAGTTTTGTTTTAATGAATTCCTTTTTTTTGCTTAAAATTCCTTTTTTTTTGCCATCATGATTCCTTTTTTTGGTCGCACAAGGTTGGCAGCTCTGCTAAAGGAACCTGTCTACAAAGACCACTTTTTCTTTTTCCCTTGGGCGGTCGCTATAGACAGGTTTGACTATGTATATGCAGCCATTGAAATGGCATAAATTGTATTTCCACTATCCTACTCCAATCCTCCTATCATGAAACTGCCAATGTTTCATTGAATGAATCTTCGGAAACCAAAGGAATTTCCTAATTTCCCAAAAGACCCTAACAACACCATTGATAAAGGCTGCAAAGTCGTGTATGAATAACCTGCATCTGATGAGTAATTTTAACATGTTATTATTTGTATCTTCTACAGGTTGACATGTTAGCAGACATTGCCCACCATCCTCGCATCCTGACCAACTATGTCACTGTCATCCAGCCTGCATCATTTAAGAAGGTCAGTTTTTTTCTCACAACTTAATAATAATAATAATATTGGCATTTATATAGCGCTCTTACAGACATACATGACTTGTGTATCACAGCGCTTTACAACATATTATTACCCCGGTCATCGGATTCAGGCTTACCCGCACACAAGGTATGCACATTCTCCACTCCCTGGGGAGCATTCCAGCCGGTCGCCATTTTACAAGCGCCACTTGCTAATCAAACCACATTAGCTTTCGCATCCTACCGGGTACCCATTTTAACACCTGGGTGGAGAGTGGCAAATGTAGATCAATGTCTTGCCAAAGGACATTAGTGCCACGGCGGGACTTGAACCGCGGACCTTGTGATCCACAGTCCGGTGACTTATCCACTCGACCACGACACCTCTACATGTTTGTCATTTGCCTTTCAATGGAATTACATATTCCTGATTTCCTGCATATTTCAAACAGTTGCATTGAATCTTGGATCTGAAAACTTAAGCTCACTAAGTTGCCAGCATCATAAGACTTCACTCAATACACAGAGATAAAACATTGGCCTCAAAGGCCGCTTTTATTTGTACCTGCCCGTATTTAGCACCAGAATTAGGAAAAGGGAGCCATGATTATTGGGAGAGATGTTTGGAATTTGCTACTCTTAAAATGGCTCCCTGGTTATGGAAAGAGACTTTACTTCTCTTTAAGAGGGTCATGTCCTTTCTGTGCTCTTATGGGACATTGAATTTGTGAAAATTCCTTTACCAATGTCATTACAATGGACAAAACATCAGTTACAGTGGAAGTGTCGTGGTCGAGTGGTTTAAGCACTTGACTTGAAATTAGAAAGTCTTGGTTCGATTCCCGATACGACACTAATGTCCTTTGGCAAGGCATTAATCTTCATTTGCCACACTCGACCCAGGTGAGGTAAATGGGTACCTGGCTGGAATTAATTCCTTGAAATGCTGGAGCGCTGTAATGGCAGCTAGGCTAAAGCTGGGATAATGATAAATGCGCCTCGGTATATAATTTCTAGATAGTCGGCGGAAAAGAAATGCCTATTATTATTATAATTATCAAGAGGTTTGAATTCCTACTTGTCCCACCTGTCCAGGATCTCGACTCGTACATCAAGACCCGTAGCCCGGTCACCTTCCTCTCTGAGCTGCGCAGTCACATGCAGGTGTCCCAGGAGCCTGGGCAACGCTACAACGTCTCCCTGATGAACGCCCTGGTGCTCTACGTGGGCATGCAGGCCATCAACTACATCCAGAGCAAGGGTAGCACACCCTCTATGAGTACCATCACACACTCCTCCCATATGGACATCTATCAGAACCTGGTGGTCGATCTGGATACAGAAGGTCAGTGCATGGGGTCGTGCATGGTGTTGAATGATCAGACAGAGGGTGCATTTGGGGTAGTCTTCCCAACCCCCAAATTAGTCATTACAATTTACAATTAGCCTTTAATGGGGGCAGTCCATGGCGTTTCCAGTATGTTACCAACTATTATTGAATCGTAAAATAAATTGACATAAATATATGTGTAAACCATTTTTATTTGTTTTTTGTTTGTCTCAAGCTCTTGTAGGGGCTATCATCTCGATGCAGTCATCAGATAAACTGTAATCTTAGATGTGGTCAGTACCGTACTGGACAAAACAGCTTAGACTTGCCCTCAAGTATTTGCCCCCTTGATGAGTCTTGCCTCTTGTGGAAATTATTTTGATATAAAGAATTCTCTCTTCGATGTCACTATTTTCATAATCGATAGATCATTGCTCATCTTTCAATGCCATCCCCAAGTGAATTTCTTGAAAAGTTTGAAAATCTTCGCTCATACAGGTTACTAAACTAAATATAAAAGGAAGTTCATTGTCTGTTTCACCCCTGTTCTGGGCAAGTCTGTATGTCTAAAGTTTAAAAGCTAGCTTCTAAATTTCATCTGTTCCAGTACCAACGATGGATTATCACGGTTCTCCCACCTTTTGTCTTTGACAGGTCGCTACTTGTTCCTGAATGCCATTGCCAATCAGCTCCGGTACCCTAACAGCCACACCCACTACTTCAGCTGTACACTCCTCTACCTGTTTGCAGAGGCTAACACAGAGGCGATACAGGAGCAGATCACTCGGTGAGTACAACCCTCAGATTCTGAATATATAAAAACTCAAACTTAAAGCCTGTCTATACTAGTTTGGACAGGGGGGATTAGACCTCTCTGCATGGTCACCGACAGGTGGTTATCTCATCAAATCAGCTATCAATTAACTTAAGAAAAAGGGGATCATGGGGGCCCAACAGGCACCGATTAGGCATTGTTTACTATATAGAGGGTGCAAGTAACTATAAGTAGTGCAGTGGGGCTTTAAACTGTATTTTGAAATTTTGTGCAATCTTGTCAATTCTGATAGAAAATATGTTCACGAACGTTAGGAGAATGGCTACCAGGAAGGAATCGTAAAATATCCTAAGTTGATTCTTCAGAATTTTTGTTAAGTTTAGTCAAGTTGGTGATTGCATACATGCCAACTGTTCAGATTAAAGAGGAACATTCCTCTTTTTGGGAGAAGATAATTATCATTTTAGTGCAGGTGTTCCTCTTCCTGTACAAATTTGTCTGTAGTATTGAATAGGAGAGTTAGGATTGTTCCTCTTTTTTTTAAAAATAGCATAATTTGTACAGATTTCTGATTTTCAAATGTTGGCATGTATGTGATTGTACCGAAGAAAATGCTATTCTGAAATGATGAAAATTTCTACATTGATATCGCAAATATTGCAAACCCTTCGGCATCGTTTAATGAAATCATCATAAGTACAAGCTTGCCGACATACCAATAAAACATATTAATAAAGTTAACGTGCGTTTCAATGAGGTGTCAGCTAAATTGAACTTATAAAGGTTTTGAGAATCAATGCCCTGATGGAAAATTTGGGTCAAGTTTAGAAGATGTGAAAAGTGAAAAGTTTATGGTTTTGACTTTATGATGGCTGGAGTGAACGAGACCAAGTCAATGTGCAGTAAGTCAATCAAGTAATTTTGTCTCTTTACTTGTGAGAATTACATTCTCTCACAAGAAGATATTAATTCTTTAGCAAAGCTGTGATCCTAATCAGTGCCCTCTCTTCCTTCCTTCCTTGCCCTGCCTCTCTCTCTCACAGAGTGCTACTGGAGCGTCTGATCGTGAACAGACCCCACCCATGGGGACTTCTCATCACATTCATTGAGCTCATCCGCAATCACCACTTCAAGTTCTGGAGTCACGAGTTTGTGCACTGCGCTCCCGAAATCAAGAAGTAAGTTCAATGAATCTAGTTTTTAGGACTGTTAAAAATCATGTAAATTTGGGGGGTATATCTATTACTATTTGCTTGATAATATTTTTCTTTATCATTGTTTTCCTATTAAACACAAATGTTGTACCTTCTGTTTTGTGGTAATATAACGACGTTCTGGGGCCCGTTTAAAAAAGCGTGTTATCAATAACAAGTTACAAGCTACTGTTATAAGCTACTGAAATCATGGCACCTGATTCGCTGAAAGCAAATTTGTCATAGAAATTCAGCAGTTGTTATAGATAACAAGTTTTATGAAACGGGCCCCTGGTCCGTTAAGAATCAATTATTGTTATTATTATTATTATTCATCAGTGACATAACAGACTTACTGAGTTATCTTCTCAAAGGAGATGGTGTTTACATTTGGCATGGTTATGTGTGATTTTGTTGAAACCCTATTTGACCCATTGGCTACGGGAAACAGGTAGATTCTGTATTAAAGGCTATGGGAATCAGAGAATTCAGTAGTCAATGGGTTCAAAATGCATTAAAAGCTCAGATACCAACTAAATTTTCCAGTGTTGCAAGAAGATTCAGGCCTTTGTACAAGAATCTGCAGGCATTTCTTTTTAGAAATGGAAACAAATTCTTTATATTTCTATACTGGACAGCTGTTTAATTGGGGAAAATTAAACCTATGCAACCGCAATTTGACTTTTTCTTTTGTTAAGTATACAGTTTTAGAAAAGTTATTGCATAACATCGGTTGATAATGTTCATCCTGTTTTAATACCTGCAATTTGAAAAGTTTTGTTCTATGGCATTTAAAGAGAATAATTGGTAGTACAAAGGAACATAAAGCATGTATTTCCATTAATGTACATCGATCCTTTACTTTTCTTCACAGGCTGTTTGAGTCTGTGGCTCGTAGCTGTATGCAGCAGAAAGGAACCGCCCAGCCAGGCATGGTGAGGGATAATGCAGAAGCACATGAAACTTAACCAGACCCTACCAATGACACAAAGGAATATTGGACGATACTGTAGTAACTTCATCCTATCCTATCCTAAGCACGATGAGCAAGATGTTTCTCCCAAATCTTCCAGTGAAGTCCGACAAAGACAGAACCAAACCTCAAATACCTGTATTGATGAGAATTGTATCAAATATCAGAGGATACAAGGCCATTGAGAAACGGATATCTGTTTTTGTATCTATAGCTGAAGGATAAGTCTTTTTATGATGTTGTGATCCTGTTTTCAGAAGGATTTTGTATTATCTGGACATAAATATTAAACAGTACAGGGTTTATCCCACCCGAGTGTATATTACTTTTGAAACTCCAACGATCCTGTTTTACTTTCCTTGTTTACTTAGACCATGAAGCTGAAAAATCTTGTTATCAAATTTCATTTACATACAAGAAATCCTTCTGACTGAAGACAAGTATGATAATGAAGATGGCAAGATTTCATTTAAAACATGGACTTACACCAGTAATGTGACTGTTTACTTTACGTTGATGCTGCACAAGTTGTACCTATTTTCGTGTACACAATCTTGTTTTTTTTTGTCAAAAATTATGTGATCATGCAAACCAAATATTCAGATTTTGTTTTAATTTCTTCAAGTTTGATTAAAAAAGAGTGATGAAAAGCACTGTAATTACTCAATGGAAACTGTATTAATGCGGTCCCCAATTTTAGTCATGTAAGAGGTGATGACTCCAAAAAATATCTGGTTCTATTTTAAACAGTTCAAAAATGAACAAAGCACTATTAATTACAGAAATAACTTAGTTGCATCACTGTACTCGCAGACTGAAAATAATTGTTAGTCCTCTCCAAACCCCATTTTCTTCGCTTTTAAACAAAGTGTGTCTTGTTGTGCCTTAGTTGTTACTAAATTTGTAATCATATCATATCATTCAAGTTAACTAAATTTAATTTAATACTCTAGGTGAGACTAGAGTGGTAATATTACTAATAACTTAATGATTTTTCCTTGGTA
The DNA here is from genome assembly GCA_035222895.1 of Strongylocentrotus droebachiensis. Classification (NCBI taxonomy): domain Eukaryota; kingdom Metazoa; phylum Echinodermata; class Echinoidea; order Camarodonta; family Strongylocentrotidae; genus Strongylocentrotus; species Strongylocentrotus droebachiensis. The sequence goes on along the minus strand of JAVYIG010007231.1, from coordinate 46,365 downwards.
CAACTATACCTCTCAGTATTTCAATTGTTACTAAATTGTATTCAGGGGCATTGTGTATGTCCATAACCAAGAAATAGTTGGTAATGGGTTCATAGTGCTGTGAGTGCTCAAGTTGATGAACTTTGCAGTGTGGAAGAGACATACGGTACACTAATTTTTGTTTGTTTGGGAATAGGTGTATAGCTTGTATTGCAAATTTGAATAAGGTTTGTTGCCATTCTTGTGCCCTTGGCCCTTGTCTTCAGTATTTACATGTTAATATTTTTTTCTCAAAACACATACATGTATGGTCTACTGTTGTGATAGCTCAATCATTTTGTTGCGATCAAAGTAAAAGCAATCATGGAATGGTTTCAGGTCGTACCTGTTTCACGTTACCGCATCATAGCATTATTTATTGACTTGTTGCTGCCACATGTGTTGTGTCGACAGAGTTGTTGGCTTCAGCTGTGCTGGTCAACTATCAATAATGCTGGCAACAACACCCATTAAATGTAACACAATGGTCTACCAATCACCTGACAAAATAATTTGTGAATAGTATGTTACATATGGTAGAGGGATGTATAAAATCAACCTCATTTGATAGGTAAACGGTTTAGAAGTAAGAAGAAAATAAAGGATCGCATTAAACCCTTGCATAGGGCTCAGACAGGACCCCGATCTAACTTTGGTTTTTTTTTTTTTTCAATAAATAGTTGATTGAAAGCAGAAGAAATTATGATATAGCAAGCTTAGTCAAGCTAATTGAATGGACAAGTATAATATATGGCTAGCTTTAATTTATTTTGTAATTTTACTGTCATGAAAGTGGAGAATTGGTGTATGCATTAAGCCCAGAAATTGAAAAGTACAAATTTGATATCTTTTTGGGGGGTTCCATTTCAGCAATAGAAAGTACATTGATCTATTTGGAGATTTTGGAATGCAGAATTCATACACTTGTACACCTTACGCCAAAAAAATAAACAAGAAGCAAAAACTTGATTGAGTGAAAGTGAGAAAAAGGATTTGGAGAAGGAAACCTATGCTTTATATATTCACACTTGTGCATTACTAAGATTGTATATAATAATATGTATGTAGCCGACATTCAGGAAAGCAAAAAATGGATCAGTTTGTTGAAAGATTACGGCAACTCATCCTGCCGAGTTGGTCTCAGTCGCAGTGGTAGTGTATTGCGATGTACTTTCATCATAGATTTAGTCATTTCTAGTTGTAGTTTAAAGGTAAAGACCAGTTATGGTCATGCGATTGCATTGTGAAAGAAACGTTGTGGAATCGATCAGAAAAGGTTGATCATCTAGCATCTAGCATCTGCAAGGTTCTGGAATCATCAAAATGATAAGAAATTTGGCCCATTCTTCGTAAAGTTACAAGCACTATACACAGAAAGATGTATATGGGACTACCCTATATCTCTCACAGACCATGAGAGAAACAAATTTACCAAATATATGAATTAGTAGGCGATTTCCCGGCAAATTTTTTATCATCATGTATTAGTCAAAACATATTCTTTCACATGATTGGTAATGAGAGCTTCCATTTCATTTTTTGAAATTGGGGCGTTTCCAATACTGGTCTTTACCTTTAATAGACTGCGTTATTTGAAACCAATTTGGCTGGATGAGAGGCCAAATATTTGAACCATTGTATGTTGTAATTATTTGTAGTTAAAAGTGATGGGTATTGATGTGAATAAGCTGAAATGCAAGGAGGGTGGTGATAAGTGTAATTAGGAAATGCTTGTACTGATGTCTTATATGTGTTTTCTGCAAATATTTGAATAAAAATAAAGGCATGTATATGAAACATGTAAAAGAAAGCTTTGTGTTGTCTTTTGCTGTATTTTCTTTTAAAATCTGAAGACTTGTGTCCATTTCTTACGATAGTCAAATTTCTAACACCACGCACCCTGGGCCTAACACTACACTGACATGAGCTTAACCCTACCCTAACCTTGATGTAAAACCCTGTCAAAATGCTAACCATAAGGCCTTTAAAAAAAGATGTTGTATTTCCACCTTGTATTCCCCTACGACCGACCAAAAAATCTTGAAATCTACCGTCTGGTTTTTAAAAAAAAAATACTGTTTTTTAGAGGGAAAAAAATGTATTAAAGCATATTTCAAAACTGAGAAATATCAGCCCAAAGAGGGAGTAATAAAAAATTAAAAAAGAATTTTGACCGACCAAGTTGTGTTTTGGCACCTAAAGGGCAATACAACGTCTTTTTTTTATTGGCCTAATCGTAACCCTAAGATTTGTAACCCTTTCCAGAGCAAGGCCGGGTCTGATAACTTATGCTGAAATCTTTCAGAATGATCAAACACTTTCATACCATTTGCCATTGGTGACTGTTTAGTTTGGCCCATGCATGCTGTTAGAAATGAAAACAACATTAAGTTGTTTTATATTATAATCTTCTCCCAGGGACCTGTTTCACAAAGCCTGTTTTTTTCAATGACAAGTGACAGAAATCAGTGACAAATCTGCTGATAACCAATCAGAAGCAAGGATTTCAGTAGCTTATAACTGAGACTGCCATTTGTCACTGATGACAAGTTTTGTGAAATGGGGCCCGGGTTTGTCCTAGCTTTGTAGGCAGCTTAAAAAGGGAAGTAAGATGAAGTATGTTTTCTCAATCTGTTAACCATTTAGCAAACTTTTTTTGGAGTTAAGCTTCCAATTCCTGTTTCTTTTTTTACCAACTATCTAATCGTCTATATTATGATCGTGAGAACATATAACGGTTCTGTCACCTAGCCAAAATCTTTGTTATCATATTCTACTTTAACCTTTCTTTATGAAAAAGAAAAACGAAAATCCTAGGCAATTTCAAGCAAAATGAAATTGTATGGTTAATTATGTACTTTTTGCAAACGAGCCTTTTGCAATATTGCACCTTTTACTTTTGTTTTTGTTTATTAAAGTATAGCGAATGCATGGAAATCATAATTGGTATTAAACTAATTGCAGCAAATTCCTGCGAATTTCAATTTGATATTACTGATTTTGTTATAGTACAATCCTCTTTTCCAGAATTTGAACGGATCTTCATATATCTTTCCATTTTTAAAATTACAAAATACAAAGAAATTATTTTTACAGATATAGCCAAATTTATCATCAGTTGTAAGAGTTGCAATGTACATGCAGAAATGAGAGATGGTGAGAACACGTGGAGATAGAAATTAAAGTAATGAAAATTCATTAGTTTGAACAAGGAGTTACTACTCCTTGGTTTGGTGTGAGCTGGTACATGAGAAAGAACGAGCTGCAAGACTACCAAACCGGGTACCAAACATAACTGTCGTTACGTAATAAATGAATTACGGAAGCGCGGAGTTTTGAGGATGTTGTAAGCAGCATGCAGACGACATAACAGACTCGAAATGAGGGTAAGTTTCATGCTTCAGTGCAACATCATGGTGACCATTGATTTCTCCAAAGGAAGGTTCAACGATGATGGTAACTGTGAAGTGTTATATTTAATTTGTAGTGACTTAGATCGACTAAATAAACTGCTAAAACGCCATAGCTACTTGATGGTCCGTGGTTATTTGTTGGACAATCGCCATCCGTTCATCAGTGTCCCCAGAGTTTCGGCGCACTGTCACAGTAGATTCTGGCTCGTGAGTCGTGACTGCTAGCTGCTCCTTATACTAGTCTTGCAGCTAGTTTAGTAATAGATCTACTCTCACTTGGGTAGGCCTTGACCTTTCCGCGATTGACATTTTATTTAGCATGTCATGAAGATGAAATAAATTGTGATGAAGCAAAGGGTTACTGAATTAAATATCAGGTAGAGTCTAGTCTAGGTCTAAATTAATCTAGGGTCTATTTGATAACATTCATAACTTTTGAAGGCTTAATTCATTGGAGGAGGAGTAAAGAATTGTAGTCTACTTTATTCTTTTTTAACTTTTGTAAATTTGTGAGTTGTGACTCTTCTTTTGAGTTTTTTTAAATTTAATTTAAAGGTGTGGTGTGGGTGCTATTGTTAGATTGATCGAAAGCTTGAGTCTCCAACATTGATTGTTTTATTATTGATTAAATAATTCCTCATACACAAGATGGTTATTTCTGTCTAGTCTATTGTGTTATTTTGCATAATTTATTATTTGAATCAAAGTGTGCATGGGACCAAGATCTAGAATAGATCTACGGTAGAGATAGTCAACATTTTTTGTATTGTCTTGAGAATTAGTGAGCCCACAGTCACATGAGGTAATGCCAATACAATTATAATTTTGTTAATGTGACTGGGAATTTGTGGGAAAGGATTTGGCTTCTGACCTGGGGCTTGATTGATCTACATCAATGATATCAATATAACTTGTGATTCGGTTCAATTTTATGAATACTGCATCTTGCCCAATCCTGGGTACCGGTAAGTGCATTGATAATAAAATTAAAATGGCAGAAAATTATATTTGGATTAGTTATTCTTGCTTTGTTTCCTTGCTCCCTCATTGTGCACTTTGTGCACCAATGACTTTTGTCTACTTTAAAGAAATTTTAAGTATGGTGGAGGGGGGGGGGGATCCAGCTGTGGATCTGGGCGCTTAACAAAAATAAAGCTGTCACTTTTGCCTTTTGATTTAATGAAAAACAAACATACATATTGCCCAATATAAGTCTTCAAATATATGAAATATTGCATGTAAACTGCTTCAAATTACTATATGAAATCAGTTGTCTGGATAACCAATCTGTAGAGACACACAATATTGTGTGAGTTACCTGCTAGAGCTTCATGTCCCTGTAAGAGAAAAGCTACATGTATGGTCTGCAGACAAAATTCTTCTTGTACTTGTAGAGCATAGAGCATGAAATTTGTTGGGTTAGCATTCAAAACTAGTGGCTGCCAGCCGCAAAGGTTTGGAATTGCTTTCCATGCATTATCCTAGCACCTCCTACCATGTAATCCTTTAAAAAGCGCTCAAGACAAATCTCTCCAATTTGAAAAACTAGCCATTCTGATGTTCATGTCAAATAACTATCATGTGACTGCATGAACACTGCAAATTTTTTCATGACCAATTTGACATTAGTTCCATGAGCAGTGTACCTACAGAGTTTTAACAAATTAATATTTTGGAGCAAGCGTTGTGAGCACCTAGCTTGGCACACACCAGTGCTTTAAAAAGACATTATTATTCTTATTATGTTACACCAACTGCTAATTTTGCTATTATAGGCACTGGTTTACCATAAATTCAAAATCAAAATTGGTATTTAATTTTTTGTCTTTTAGGAAATATGAATCCAAAGAAGAAACCAAGAACATCCCTGTACTCTGACCAACTGGACAAGCACTGGTCCAACTGCAGTGCTGGCTTTGAGGGCCTGTCAAGTAGGAACAAAAGTAGTTCCAAGGAATCCCAAAAGAGTAAGTTGTTCAGTGCTGGCCTAGCTGTTGGTGAGGAAGTACAGACCTGTAGCAATTGAGCCATATATAGAATTTTCTTCAGGGCCCTTTTTTACAAACCTTAATTGTTATCAATAACATATGGCATATATGAAACAATTGAGCAAATTAAATCAGTGCATTTGATTGGTTATGAACAAATTTGTTGTTATATTGCTATAGCAGTCATCATGAACCCAGGCTACAGAGTACAGGAACTGTGTGGGTTATGAGCAAATTTGTTATTGCATTGTTATAGCAGTCATTATGAGCCTAGTCTACAGGAACTGTGTGGGTTATGAGCAAATTTGTTACTGCATTGTTATAGCAGTCATTATGAGCCCAGTCTACAGGAACTGTATGGGTTATGAGCAAATTTGTTACTGCATTGTTATAGCAGTCATGAACACAGCCTACAGGAACTGTGTGGGTTCTATACATAGCCTATGGGAATGTATCAATCAAGTATTATACAGCTTAATAACAAGTTCTATGAAACAAGACCCTGGTCAGAGCTCTTAAAGCCATTATTTGCTATATAGAGGGCGCAAGTAGCTATAAGAAGTGCAGTGGGGCTTTAAACTTGGAACATGTCTCTGGTGCTGATCAATTAAAAAAGTGGATGGTCCCATCAGTTAAGAAAGAAAGAATGTCAAGCGAACAGCCGAACAGTGCATCACATTATTCATATTTGTTAATACATTTTAAAAGATAATTCACAATTTGAGAAGTTTGACTTCACTCATTTCTCCACATTCTAAAATTTATTTTGCATGCACTCTTTATCCTTTATCGTACCATATCATGCATTTCACTTTCTTCAGAAAAATTCAAATACGGAGGATGGGAAGATCAATGGGAAGAGGCGGAGGAGGAGGAGAAAGAAGAGGTTGACATCATTTGGTCATCATCCAGTGAAGATGAGGACAAGGGGGGCAGAGACATCAGAACCTTGGACACCTTATCCAACAGAAGTAGAGTGGTATCCCTACAAAATGCTCCATCGGGAAGAAAAGGGGAGCTTCACCAGGATAAGAAGAGGGCCTCACTTCCGGGGCCTGGGAAGGCATCAATGGCATTTCGAAGGAGTAAATCACCAGAAAAAGAATTAGATACGAGCTTGGAGGATTTTATAATAAGTGACTCTGGAAGTGATGGGGATGACAGAGAACGTCTTGGGAAGTTAGGGGTCCAGTCATCGAAAGATGAGCCTTCTGATAGAACTGACATTGGGACTGCGGGGGTGAAGAGCATAGGTGTTCAGGAAGGACCGCAGAGGAGGGGAAGAAAGACAACTCCGTCGACGGGTGCCAGAAGTGGTAACGCTCTAATGTCCAGTCACTTCGTTGATAGAGGAAAGAGGAGATATGCTCAGAGTAAACAGGTTTGTATTCATATTCATTAACAAATTTCAAATTATTTCATTAGGTTTCTTTAAGAAAGAAGTTTGATATTGGCTCTGCAGCTTACAATTACAAAATACAGCAATGGTTACATAGATCATTCAATCTTAATACAAACACTATCGACTGGGACGTCAGTTTTCTGGATATAGCCTTATTCCAGGTCCTGACACCTGCCTATTTTAGGCTTCCAATTTTAGAGTACGTATGGGACTTCAACATGTCTGGGGCTCTTTTCGGTGACAGACTGGCGACAGACAGGCTACGAATAATCCGAATAATTCAAATCCGGATTTTTGATGGGCCATTGCGCATGCGTCGTTAAGGTAGATAAGCATTGTGACATCACACGTTCAATCAAAAGTAACGCGTCTCATTAAATGCGCGCTAATATTATTATGCGCAGGTTATGATAGCTCGTTAAAAATCATATGCCAGCTAATCATTGGGTCAAACGTTGACCTTGCACTGACCTTTAAAGGGATTATTTGAACATTGGTGTCAGACAGAAAAATTCCTTCAAAAATCCCTTCAAAAATCCTTTTAAGGGAAAATTTTCTTGTCTCATAAGAGGATTTTTGAAGGGATAATTGATGACAGACAGCCAATTAAGAGGATAACTAAAATCCAGATTTTTGGCCCCTGTGTGACACCGCCTATTGTGTAGAATAATTTTGTTGTTTAAATCTTTTTCTGAAATCTTTAACTAGGATATGATACCCTTTTCTAACTGCACTGATTTTCATCGGATGCATCCGGACGCATCTGATGAAACGGCCAGTTTGAAAGCAACAGCGGAGAAAAAGGCGATTAAATAGCCGATGAAAAGAAGAGAAATAGGCGATTAAATTCTCCTGCTCAAGAGCAGGAGAAATTCTCATTCTATCGGTGTGACACCGATGAAACGGCCAGTTTGAAAGCGTTGGGAAGAAAAAGGCGATTAAAACAGATTAAAATGTTCAAAGGTTGCAGTGTACGCGCGCTTTTTTGTAAGCAGCTTTGTTTGTTGACTTATGGTTGAACATGCTGCATGCTAGCTAGATGGAGCGCGGGCTTAATAATTATGCAATAATTCTTCACTTCCGGCATGGGCTCGCCACAGCGAGAGAATTTCATCGGCAGTTAGAAAGCGACGGGGGAAACTGCGGTTTCACCGATAGAAGCAAGTTTAAAAGCAGTATAAGTCTTTAAGTTTTGTTAGCTGAAAAAACAACATATTGTAGGAATGTAAGGTTAGATTTCTTGAGTTTCATTCAAACTAATTTAGTACCCTATGTATGCATTTATTCCATAAAAATTTGAAAGTAATATGGCTACAATACCTGACAGTCATCTAGTCTTTTGAATTCTTTTTGTCAATATACTAGGACCTGTTTGAGCCAGAAATCCTGGACTACGACTCCCCAACAGAAGAAGAAGAAAGTCCTGCAGTCAGTGAACCCATCTCGGACCCGTCATCTGCAAGCCAGTCCTCGTGGTCGAGAGGCCTGCAACCAAACACCTCCACCACGTCCCTTGGAACAAACCCCTCCAACCCCCTCGGTAGCCCCAGGACCGGTAGTGAGTGGGTGAAGAAGCTGAAGCTGCAGGCATCCATTACCCCAGAGAGGAGATCGGGCGGGGCAGGAGGAGGGGCAGGAGGAGGGGAAGCCAAAGGCAGAGGCGGGTCAACATCTGGGGCGGGCATCGTGGATTCAGCAAGAAAGAAGAAGAAATTTGTCAGGTAATAATGATAATTATAGGCATTTCTATAGAGCCGTCTATGCAGAAATTCTATTCCGAGGCGCATTGATTACTCCGGCTTTAGCCTAGCTAGGTACATCTTTTCTTGCATCTTTGAATATTTGGGTGTTACTAAATCTTTTCATATAAAACATGAATATTTTTACCAAGTATTCAATCTTCATTTTAGTGCATCATAGTGATGTATACATGATGGTCACTGGCATACATGTGTTACAATGGCTCATCACATTATTACCCTTTTTCCCTGGACTTCATAGTTTTTTTTAGGTGCAATTGGTAGATTTTTTTTGATTTTTGTAAAAGTCAGTTAAAACATCTCATACATAATACAAATCAAAATGAAACATATGTATCTCAAATATATCATTGTCATAATACAAAATGAGGAAAGATATAGTAGAAGTAGAAACAGAGATTATGGATTTTTTTTAAAATTAAAAAAGACAGAACAGAGCGATTGGTGGATGTTTTAGGGTTTGATAATATATGTACCAAGTAGATAATGAGGGAAAAAAAAGTTTTTGCCATTTCCTTGAATGAATGTTTCGTGTGAAAAGTTTCATTTAAATAAAAAGTATTATAACCCAGCATTGTTTTATAACACATTTATTCCCATTCTGATAAAATCAAGTAAGATTTGAGTTTTCCTACTTCCATTTTCCCCCTTCAGCTCTGGCCTAGCTGAGCGTCTGCAGAGGTTGGTGAGCAGAGAGAAGTCTTCCGTTGCTATGTGGCATCACAATCGGACCGATTCAGAAAACCCTCAAGGTACACATGTTCTCTTCATATCAGTTTTGTTCGTAATTCCCTATTTCTTGTCATTAGTTTAGTTTTAGTGTTGATTGTATATCTTGTTAGCATGCTTTTTATTCTTCTCCTGCTATACTTTGTGGTCATCATGGAGCTTCCAGTTTTAAAGACATAGTTTAGTATCAAACCAGGAACACATACTGCCACACTCCCCCCCCCCCCCCCCCAAAAAAAAGAAGTTCATTGAATGCACGTGAGACCCCTTTAAAGGGGTCTGGTAACTTCGTCTCAGATCCTTAAACAAAATCCTTGATTTAGCTCATACTGCAATCATTATTAGGTCATTCAGGAATCCCATGGCTTTTACAAGCCGATCGCCTGTCTGATTATCAAGATATTTATGATTGAAAATCAAAATTTCATTTTGCGTTTTCCTAACGGTTTTCATAACACTACAGTCTATTGGCGAAAATGAGTATGGTAAAACCTGTCACTGATAACATGTAGGGCCATGCATCTCAGATTTAACATTGTTAAACTATGCCTTTAATATATTGAATCTTATTTGAAAAGAATTTAAAAATGCTTGTGGAACTTAAAACAAAGAAAAATCTTTGAATTTTCCAGACATGAATCAAACATGATAGACCAATCTTCAATATAGCTCTAATGGACCCGTGATCAATTTTTCTTTTCTTCCGTCTTTATATTCACACAGAGAGTACCAAGTCAGGACTGGTAGTCCAAGTCCTCTCCTGTGAGACACACAGGGGATTGTACCTGACACATTGTGTGACCCAGGTCAGCAGTGGGTCAAAGGTCGATGCTGGATCAAATGTCAAGGGTGGAGGAGATCAGGCAGGTCTCAGTCATGGTGATGAGATGTATGTCTTCTTTACAAGGAGCACTGGAGAAAAGATGGGGCTTGCCAAGGGTATGCTCATCAGCATCAATACTCCATGGTGAGTTGTCCTAGATGGTTTTTGACTTTCTTCATCTTCTACAATTTGTTGTGTGTGTGCCTGTCAGGATGTTCTGAATAATATTCACACCATATGTGCATGGCCACCTGATGTATGTGTTAGTGTCCTTCTGCTGGGCACATGATATCATGTTCATTAAGATTGAAGGATTTTTTGTATGTCTTAGAGCCATTAAAGGCATCGTTTAACAATGTTAAATCTGAGATGCATGGCCCTACGTGTTATCAGTGTCTGTGATATGGTGTAATATTGAAGCCCTACATAATTGCGCTTCAAAATGATCATGAAGTGCCTCAAAAAAGTAAAAATCTTTGAGTGACCGGTTTTACGATGCTCATTTTCCTCAATAGACTGTAGTGTTATAAAGACCGTTAGGATAAAAAATTCTGAAATTTCTAATTCCAATCATATATATCTTGATAATCAGACAGCTGATCGGCTTGTAAAAGTCATGGGATTCCTGACTGACCTAAAAGTTTATAATTTTGATTGCAGCATGAGCGGAATCCGGGATTTTGTTTCAGAATCTGAGGCACTTTATGGGGGGTATGTTTGTCTTAGAGCCATTAGGTAGCAGTTGTTATCCTCATTTGTATATATACTTCAAACATAAACTGAGCCTCAAAACTACCAACTATTCTGTTTCTTTTCTATCTATAGGCAGAAGCTGTCTATACCAGACGTTAGCAAACCTGTAGTCCTATGTACCTACTTATGTCGACCTTTGAACCTTGACCCCTATGATGCAGTTCAGGGTCAACCAGTTCTCCCTGAGTGCCCAACTGAGGGCAGCAAGTCACTAAAGGTGAGCATTGTGTTCCTTTTTCTCATCTTTGTTTAACGCCCGGTCTCATCCAGGAAACAATTCTTTTTAAATGGCATCTTTTTTTGCCAACATCAACTATGTTAGAGTTTTTAGCAGATATTTTAGAAAATGTCCAGTAGATAATGTAGATATTAGTATTTCTGTATTTACTAGATTTCTAGTAGATGCCATTAGTATGAACTGTGCAGCTATATCAACTCTTCTTAATTTTGAAAAAGTGGCTGTATTTATGGGAAAGCAAGTCTTAAGTACTGTCATCTCTTTTCTTAACTCTAACTTTGCAGTATTTTAGCTGTGCTTCTGACAGTTGAAAAACATTTTGTCAATTTTGTAAGGTCAATATATATGCCCTTGTCTGAAATTTTGCATTATTGTCATTTACACTTGCACTTCTCTATTTGACCATCGAATTATTTCCAGGTTCTCAATCCTGTGAGGCTTTTCCCTGCTGCATCCAGCAGTCATTCTCCTGGTGCTGAGGTTGTCACCACCAACCAAGAGAATAAGATTAAGAACATCTCAGCATCCATCATGCATAGTGTTACTGAGACTGGTGCATGCTCATCCGCCGGTGTTAGCTTCAAAGCTAGAGTACAGAGGATTGTGACAAGGAGACAGCAAACTGTGGTGCCACACCAGTCTGCAAGGTGAGTGTAGTTAGAAGAGAAGAAAGTAAAGTGTAGATATCTATTTGAATTTTCTAAAAGGCACTTGAGTCCTGAGGGATGAATTTTAAATTTAGTTTGAGGGTGCATCAACATAAGTACATGATAATGGTGTACAGTGTACATTGTAGGGGATCTTTTTTTTCGATTGAAGAATATATGTCACATCAGGGGGGTGTTTCACAAAGACTATGATTGACTTTAAGTTGGACTTAACTATGGCAGGCCATTCATGCCACTGGTTGCTCTCATCATTATGATCTTTAGAAGAAGAAGAAATTCTTTAATAATGAATTATATAAAAATGTAAATTCTATTTCTATTTGTGACCATGATTTGTTCGTCCATTAAGAGACCAATGCCAGTATATGGTGAGAGCAAACGGTGGCATGAAAGGCCTGCCATAGTTAAGTCCAACTTAAAGTTGATCTTAGTCTTTGTGAAACACTCCCCTGTTTGGAGTCACAAAGGTGTTTACAGATGATTTTACTTAATGCCCATCTGGATCCAAACACACTATATTATGGTGATATTAGGATTTAGGTAGCTAGTCTGCTCTTTGGTAATTATACCGGCTCTAGCAGAGCTGCTGCTTACCATAATGCACTCAAGCATTTTAGGAATTTCTTTATTTCGACTGGTTGTTCATTATATATTATCATGTTTCCTGAATACCAGGGGGGTGTTTCACAAAGATCCTAAGTTGAACTTATCTCTAAGTTGGACTTAAAAACTATAGAAAGCCATTAGGCATCCTTGGAAACATTTAGTAAAAGTTATTTTTAAAGGCATAAAATTTTGATTCAAATCATTCATATTTTCTATTATCATGGGAGATTTCATGTTCTTGATGTGGAATTTATGAAAAGTCTAAAATACTTGAGTTTTTGCTTTTGAATATATTTCATTACAAGGCTACAAATGGCTCTCCATAATATTTAAGTCCAACTTAGAGTTAAGTTTGACTTAGAATCTTTGTGAAACACCCCCCTGGATATATATATTTGTATGTCAAGTTTAAGTGCTCTTTCCAAAAGTGAATGATCCACTACATGGATTATATTATGATTGCATTTTTCAGAATAACCTCGGGTCGAAGTGCACTCCCGACCCAAGCAAGCCCCTCCCTCATCAAGTCACTGCTAATTCAAGACAGAGAGGGTGTGGTCTGTGAGGTCCAGTTGACCAATCAAATGGCAGAAAGCAGCACCTGGCAACAAGTCCTCCAATCAGGAGAGGGCAGATCATACATATTCATGAACCTGAGGGTGATCCAGAGACTGACCTTAGCTAGAGCACCAGGGTTGTTGTCTATGATCAGATCACTGCAACATCGTCCCAATCAAATGGTGAGTAGTTCTTCTGAATGGCACTGGAACAGGTTCTCTGGACTATGTTGTAAAATGTTGCATTCGATACAAGTTCGAAATCAAAGTTGACCCGAATACATATATTTTATTTGTACTCGATCTAAAGGCTTCATGCAAGAGACCCGTATTGCCTATACTGGTTTTCTGTCCTTATTTAATAGCTACTTGCTTCTCATTTTTTATGTGGAAGCCTCCTCGTAAATATTCGGAGCAGAAGCATGGAAGCCCCTAGATCGAGTAGGGAGTGAACAAAAGCAATACATCTGAGGTTTTACATAATTGCAAAATGATGCAGAAAGTAGACAGAGAAATGATGGATTGATACACACAGTAGATACAATGAAACCTGTAGAAATAGACAACCTAAATGAGAAACAAAGAATACAGTGGTCGGCTGGTCGCTGTAGGCAGATGGTCTTTATACACAGGTTTCCTTCGCAAATATTTCATTTCCGGTAGAAACAAAAAATATGTAGTCTTTATAAGCAGGTGGTCAATGAATCATTTTTGACTGTATCTACAGTGTACCCAGAGATGCCAACTAGTACGGATTTCCCGTAATTTCTACAGGAAATCGGCCGATTACGGGCGGTACGATTTTCATACCATAAATCCCGGATTTTGCAGATTTTGCAGATTTTCAAAATTAGCACTTTAAGGTTTAGCACATACTTCTGACTATTGCAGCGCAGCCATCCTTGAATCCATGCATAGAAATCCCATAGGGCTTCCGATTGGACAATTTGTTATCTAGCACACCCCTTTCACAGTGCAGGTGCATACATGTGTGTCTTTGTTTATTCTGACTGTGTCCGTGTGTGACTGTGTGCCCAGCAGAGAAAGACAGCTTCGCGAGCGGGGGCCGGGTGAAATACCTCTCTTGGCCGCGCCGCTATCGCGCGGCCAGCGCCAGGCCTCGCTACGCTAGCGCCGTGTACACTGTCGGATTTCTCACGGGCTGTCACAGCGTTCGTCGATTTTCGTCGACAATCTGAACTCATGTTGGTTGGATTTAGATATCAATCATCATGTCTTCCACAACTAAGAAGCGTGGCAAGAAGTTACAGACTTTTAAAGAAGAATACAGTAAGAAATGGAAATGCATCGTTCCTTCAAAGAAAAGCCTGAATCATGCTAGGTGCACGATATGTGCATCAGATTTCAACATTGGACATGGCGGGGCAAACGACGTGCAGTGGCATATCAAGACTCAAAAACACCAATCAGTCGTTGGAGCCAGTAACATATCAAGACATTTTGTCATGAGTTCATCCAGTCTTTCAGTAGAATACTTTCAATATGGAGTTACATGCACATGTAACACCAACTAATGAACAGGTATGTTACTTTTATTTAACTTGTTGTGCTATCGCGCTTGCCTGCGGGAGCTGCGCTTGCCAGCGTGCAGAAAAATTTGCATCGCGCAGAAAATTACTGATTTTGTCTCCAAATTACTGATTTTTAGCCTTATGATTACTGATTTGTGCTCTGAAAGGTTGGCATCCCTGTGTACCTGAGTACCCTCATCATACCCTCATCATACCCTGATTGATATAGACCTTAAATGTCAATGACCACTCCCCTATTGGTTTGTTCTACAGAATGGTCAGACCGTATGCTATGTGTTGACCAGTGAGGTTGGTGTGACCGCTGTGGAATCATTAGACCAGTCCGAATCCATGAATGTGCCTCCACTAAGACCCCCTGCTGTGATGGAGCTCAGTGATGTAGTCAAGGTAAGCAGAGCTGCCAACTAGTACGGATTTCCCGTAATTGGTACGGAAATTAACGACCATTACGGAATGTTGTCTCAAATTACTGATTTAAAAAAAAAATGATTTTTTTTTTTTTTTTTTTTTTTAATTTTAATTTTTTTAAATAAATTAAATATAATTTATCGTAGCGAGTGCTGCGAATAGAAGCCATTTTTCATGATAAACTGTGTTGTGATGACCTGAAATTCAATATTCAACATCTTTGTGTGAGTAAAATCACCCAAAATTTCAGATAATCATGCGTCCGCACAGTGTTGGCGTGCCGTTTTTTTAGATTCATAGCGCCGCATAAGAAATTACTGATTTATACCCCAAATTACTGATTTTGAGCCTTGTGATTACTGATTTTCTGTTCTGGAGGTTGGCAGCTCTGGGTAAGGTGTCACTCCTGAAACCTCCATGGTGGGGTTTTTTGTGATGTAAGGGTGATACGCTTCACATTTCTATATCTTCAGTGGATACGTGTATGGCCTTTGTTGTGTGTAGTTGCCATTCATCTACATGTTTAACAACAACAAATGCTGCAGTTTACCACTTACTATGTGAACAAGACTTTACTGGAAATATGAAGGAGAACGATCTTTGAAAATTGTTTGCTGTGTATGTTAAAGGTAAAGACCAGTATTGGTAACGCCCCAATTTCAAAAAATGAAATGGAAGCTCTCATTACCAATCATGTGAAAGAATATGTTTTGACTAATACATGATGATACAAAATTTGCCGGGAAACCGCCTACTAATTCATATATTTGGTAAATTTGTTTCTCTCATGGTCCTGTGAGAGATATAGGGTAGTCCCATATACATCTTTCTGTGTATAGTGCTTGTAACTTTACGAAGAATGGGCCAAATTTCTTATCATTTTGATGATTCCAGAACCTTGCAGATGCTAGATGCTAGATGATCAACCTTTTCTGATCGATTCCACAACGTTTCTTTCACAATGCAATCGCATGACCATTACTGGTCTTTACCTTTAAGGGTTCCATGCTGGTTATGTGTATTCCAAATATTTTTGTTTGTGTGTGTGTGTGTGTGTGTGTATGGTGGGAGAGTAAATTTGTTTCCAGCAATGTGCACATTTCTTTTTTCTTAGGGGGAGGGGGGAGGGATGGAATGTGTGAAAGGTCCACTTAAAGACCCTGTTGGAAGTGGAAAATGAAATAGGTGATATATATATATATATATATATATATATATCAACGGAAAGCTTTAAAGAGAAGATTAAGTTCTGGGAAGAGGTGAAACATAATTTGTGAGCGTTATCATTGTTATTATGCAAGTGTGAAAGAACATCAAATAAAAATTGTTCCCCAAACAGCATGGCTCTTTAAAGGCCTTAATATTCTGAATATGGCATGTAACAGCGTAAAAAAATCGGGACAGATTTTTTTGCCACATGTTCGTCTAGTCCCATATGATTTCTGTGTACAGTGCTTGTAACTTTACCAAGACTGGGCCAAATTTCTTATCATTTTGTTGATTCCAGAACTTTGCAGTACACACCAATACTTTATATGCTAGATGATCAACCATTTCTGATCGATTCCACTCTCACCGTTTCTTTCAAAATGCAATCGCATCACCAGAACTCAACTTTATTTTTCAGACTATAGATTGCAATAATATCAATGATATGCTATGTTTGTGTGTGTCAGAGGAGTAACAGCTAATATCTGAAAGCTTGAAATCTAAAGCTTTGAAAAACAGAAGTTGTTGACCTAAAAAGTAGCTATTGACTTGATGACATCATCTTATGTGGAGTATGCATATTCACAATGACTTTGCATTAATGCTAATGACGAGTTATTCCATTAACATGTTATTATTGAATAAACTACAATACTGGGAATCCAATCTGAATTTGAATTAATTGTTGCTATGTCAGACAAGCCTCGGACAAGCTTTCAGGTTGTCAATAACAACCTTTTATTTAAAAAGTATGCATTAAATTTGAATATGTTAGTAAACCAATCTATTCTACAAACATCATACAAGGAATATTCGGTTCCTGTAGGTAATAGGTTCAAGTAATGGTAATAACATTTTAAATCAAAATGTCAACATGTACGTCATTTGAGTGTACATGTACAGTGAAATCAAACAAAACAAAACAAAATATTTACAATATATGAATTATATAAATAGAGAGTAGGGGTAAAAATACAAGAGAGAGTACAGGTCGAGTGAGGACTGACGATAAAGATTGAAAATCTTAGTTGTGCCAGCCCTAGCAAGAAGAAGAAGAATGAAGGAGAAGAGGGGGGAAATATAATTTGAGACAAGTCGGTGTTTTTCTAGAAAATAATTAAAAAATTAAATACTTTAGTAAAAAGCCTAGTATGTGAAGGGTCACAGAAAAATCAACAGGTGGAATTAGAAAGAGATGAAGAGAAAAGCAAACGCTGCATGAATACTCCCATTACAGTACCGGTACTTCAAAAGAGGACTTGTGGTTAATAGTAAAGCCTTTATCAAATGCTTAAATAATTAAGTATTACTTTATGAATAGTTTTTGAGAGTAGCATGACGAGAGCTCTATAGATTTGGGACCTGAGAAAAGTATAGACCTTTGGGTAAGTGTAGTTCGTACAGAAGGCATATACTGTAGTAATAGTTGGAGAGCCTTGAGCACCATGCATGGTGGATATGAGCACTATATGAATATCCAATATTATTATAATTATTATAATTGTAATTTATGATAAAATACAGTAGAGATGTGTAATATAAAGAAAAATAATTTCTCTTTCCTTGTAGGTTTTGCCACTTGAGTAAATTCCCTGCAGTATGGGATAGAACAGTGTGTTAAAGGTCAAATCTTTATCTAGGATCTGTGGAAACTTTGAGTGTTAAGTGGGAATAAAAACTAAGCATATCTTTGAGGAAAATTTGAAGCAGTATCAATGCATGATTGCGTGGGGAGTGTTTATGTGCTTCGTGGATATGAAAGTACATGTAACTGTAAGTTTCACTGTGTTGTTGTCTATGTTGATTTATCTATTTTTAAAGTGCAGAAACTTTTGTCCTATTTTGGTTTCATTAGTTGCTGCTGTTGTTCAGGATTTGAAAGTCACATATATATTGTTATGTACTTTTTTTGGAATATTTTACATGAAATGTTCTGAGTAGCATTATTAATGAATGTACTGTGGTTGATGGTTTATAATGACAGTAATGGCTTACTTTATTTCAATCCTATGAAATACAGTAGATATATATTGGTGTGCTTGTAGATATGCAACCAATAGACCTGCAGCTTTAAGTCCTATCTGAGGAACGTGGTTTGAAGTTCCCACTTAATAAAGCCACTGTTTTACCACTGAGCCATCATGCCGCCTCAATGGCAATGTGAGACATGTGTATCACATACTAACATATTTAAATAATGCTTAAATGTGTTTTGTTTAATTGTATGTACATTTATGTGGCAAATTTCTGCCATGTCCGCTGCAGTATACAAGCCTCTGGACATGCTGAATGTTCCCAAATAATAATCAAGTTTCAAGATAGTGGAACGATGAGCTATATCTAATTTTTCATAACAATCAAATGAATTATCAGACTACTTTCAGTGTGTGGGAGCAGATTAAATCTCTACTCTGCAAAAGAACTGTGCCTATGTGGGATTTGCAGTTTACGATAAAATCGCTTTATCTGAAATCCTGAAAACTCTGCCAAGGAATATCAGACACTTCAGCGACCATTTGTTAAACCACCATTTTAGTGAAATAAAGAAATGAAGAAGTTAATTAAGCAAGAAGGGATTCCGTGAATGTATTACTTGAATGTATTTTCAAAAAATATTTTCAGCATTGCGTTTAATAGGGATACCAGTACTCTCGGTCAATATTAGCCTATTATGACTTATGAGGGAAAAAGAATCCTTCCATTTATGTGCAGTTAATTCCACCAACTAGAAATTGAGAAGAAATTAGGCATAGAATGTTTTCCTGTACCGGTATGTCTATATAAGGTGAGAAGGCCTGCCTCTCTTTGTATCTGCCGATCGGGCTTTGCCTTGACTTGTATATTGAGCTTACCTTTATCTCAGCTCCATCACTGACCCCAATTTTAGCTGGGGGAATCCCCTGGTATTACATCATGGGAGCTACCATTTTTAAAATCTCTGTTTTAGTGAAATAAAAGGAATTCAGAAGCTAATTAAGCACACACAGATTTCCTGAATGTATTACTTGAATGTATTTTCAAACAAATCTTTTCAGCATTGCGTTAGGGATACCAGTACTAAGTTCATTATTATCCGTCAATATAAGGTAAAAAAACTCCTTCTATAAATGTAGTTAATTCCACCAAATTTAGAAGAAAATAGGTATAGAATGTTTTCCTGTATGTCTATATAAGGTGTATCTGCCGATTAGCTTTGCCTTGACATGCACATTGAGCTAACCTTTATCTCAGCTCCATCACTGGCCCCATTGCAATTCTAGCTCGGGGAATCCCCTGGTATTACATCATGGGATATTCCAAATCTACATGTCGGGGAATCCCCCATTGCCTTGGCAGCTTGCCAGTATGTGGTGTATGTCTAAATAGTGTGATGATCACAGTGCATTTCTGTATGCATAGATAGAGTGTATCGGCCTATTATGTGTGTTGATGACTGTACACAGTACACACAACTAGAAGGTTCGATCTGAAGTTATGATGCTCAATGTACATTGTAGTATGTTCTGATTGAACACTGGATTTGAGTCTGGCTTTGCTTGTACAGTAGATTAACACATTGAATTGAATTGACATTTATTTCCATAATCATGACAATATATAGAAAGATAAAAGATGGAATATCTTAACAGATAACAATATCAAAATTACATATAAATTGACATAATAACATTCAAAATATAAAGAAAATATGATGGGTTAAACCATATAATGTAGTACAAATGGAAAATATCATGTACATTATATTGCATTATCATCATTTCATTTTATGTAAAGACATGTACAATGTAAAGTGTGTGTTTACTGTATGTACAATAGGCCATGTAAAATTGATTTCATGTTGATCGTCCCCGCCCGCTTCCTTTTTGGGGGCCGCCTCCTATTTTTTGTTATTTGTTATTTATTTTTTTTATTTTTTTTTAAATTTTTTTAAAAATTTTTTTTGATTTTTTTTTTTTTAAAGAAAAAAAAACATGAAAAACACTGCTAAAATGGCTCTATTTCTGATTTAAAAAAAAAAAAATTGTCGGCGGCCATCTTGAAAAAAAATAGCCTCGACTGTCAGGGAAAATGTACCGAGTGGCCATTTTGAGCGGCCATTTTGAAATATCAAATATCAAATAACATGGTACACCCTCCTCCTCTTTTTCAAAAAATCCGGACGATCAACATGTAATCAATTTTACATGGCCATAATTGTAAAGTTATGCTATTTTATGGATGTAGACCAGGGCCCGGTATCAAGTTGCGATTGATTCGAACCAATCGAAACTTGAAAATAATTAATTGAAAATAATTAATTGTGACTCCTATCTCTGAAAGGGACTTTGTAACATTGTTCAGATAAGAGAAAACGGTGCTAAGATAGTGACTTCAATGCTAGATGTACAATTAAAGATAATCTGAAAGTTTGAGTGAAAAACGGACCATTATTCATGATAAAATTGGGAATAACTGATCTGGTCGATTCCTTAATTCTTCCAACTATATTATTACAATTGAATAACATTTTAGGTGAATGTAAATCGTGACAAAGCAATGAATTGGCTCTATATACCATTCCAAACATTTAAGTGTTGAAAGAGTTTTAAAAGCCTGTCTTATTTTCATGGAAAAACAGTTGGGAAAATTCAAAAATTGGTTGTGAGAATTAACTGTTAGAGGGGGAATACATTGATGCCTTCAAAGAAAACCATAAATATCTTTGTGGTTTGAGAATTTTTTCAGGATTTTTGTCACGTTAGAGGGTTAGTACAGTAGAAGGAATATAATAAGTAACGTTTAATACAAAAATTACATAGTTTTTTCATCAACCTTCAACAATGTTACTGATTCACTTTAAGCGGAACTTCCCCTCTATTACTATTCCATCCTATGGAGTTGCCTGTCAGAGACAGTTTTGCCAGGTGCGTAGTTAGTTAGTTACATGTAGACCATTTTTAGTAGGGGTGAGGGGGGGGGGGGCTGTCATGTCGCACAGAGTTTACATACAAGCTATCTGAAAATGTTCACACAAACTATGTTATATACTCCCCGTGTCGTGTTGGGTACTTCATATTATTATTATTACTGTGGTTTGAAGATTACATCATATGTGTTTGTAAAGGGAAATCCCCAATTGAATCTCTGAAGGCCCTTCATGGGAACCTTCTCCTGTAGTGTATGCCTCCTTTCCCACAGTTCCTAGTAAACATTCTTTATTTATATTCTCAGGACAAAGCAAGATATTTAAATATTCTTTTCTTTTCAATGTTTATTTTGTCAAACGGTCAATTTCGCACCATAGTATACACAGCAGGATGTGTGTAACTAAGATGTCTTAATGGTTGTTCTTCAGTTTCATTAGTATCGAGGAAAACAATCCTCAATAAGAAGGCGCATTTATACTGTCAAATACCTCATTTTGGAAAGTCGCGATGTTTCGCGCACCCGTTTACACTTGTGCGGAAACATCACCGACTGAAAAGCTCAGTGATGTTTTGGCGTGTTTCAGTTGGTAATGCGCATGCGCGGCACTCCGATGCAAACACTTTCCTCTTTCTATCTTTCTTTGTTATTCTTTATCACTTCCTTCTATCACTTTCTCTTTCTGTGTTTCCTTATGTTATGCTTTGTTTCTTCCTTCTATTACTTTCTCTTTCTGTGTTTCCTTATGTTATTCTTTGTTTCTTCCTTCTATCACCTTCTCTTATGTTATTCTTTGTTTTTTTATCATTCTATCACTCCCTCTTTCTGTGTTTCCTTATGTTATTCTTTGTTTCTTCTTTCTATCACCTTCTCTTATGTTATTCTTTGTTTTTTATCATTCTATCACTCCCTCTTTCTGTGTTTCCTTATGTTATTCTTTGTTTCTTCCTTCTATCACCTTCTCTTATGTTATTCTTTGTTTGTTATCATTCTATCACTCCCTCTTTCTGTGTTTCCTTATGTTATTCTTTGTTTCTTCCTTCTATCACCTTCTCTTATGTTATTCTTTGTTTTTTATCATTCTATCACTCCCTCTTTCTGTGTTTCCTTATGTTATTCTTTGTTTCTTCCTTCTATCACCTTCTCTTATGCTATTCTTTGTTTTTTATCATTCTATCACTCCCTCTTTCTGTGTTTCCTTATGTTATTCTTTGTTTCTTCCTTCTATCACCTTCTCTTATGTTATTCTTTGTTTTTTTTATCATTCTATCACTCCCTCTTTCTGTGTTTCCTTATGTTATTCTTTGTTTCTTCCTTCTATCACCTTCTCTTATGTTATTCTTTGTTTTTTATCATTCTATCCCTTTCTCTTTCTGTCTTTCCTTATGTTATTCCTCATGTTATTCTTTGTTTCTTCCTTCTATCACTTTCTCTTTCTGTCTTTCCTTATGTTATTCCTCATGTTATTCTTTGTTTCTTCCTTCTATCACTTTCTCTTTCTGTCTTTCCTTATGTTATTCCTTATGTTATTATTTGTTTCTTCCTTCTATCACCTTCTCTTATGTTATTCTTTGTATATATCGTTCTATCATTTTCTTTAAGGACGACATCTAGCTCCGCTTCTAAAGTTACGTCACCTAACATCGCGATGTTACAGCTGCGAGCGTTTATACTTGCCAAACACGCCAAAACACGCCAAAACACGCCAAAAGATCACACTTCGATTTGGAATGTTTCGGGCTTGGCATGTCTGCCGGTAATGCGTAGTTGCCCTTGGTAACATCGCGGCCAGGCTCCGGTTTGGCATTTTTTGGCGTGTTTGGATGACAGTGTAAATGCCCCTAGAGTTGTGAAATGTATATTCAAAAGTTCCCCTCTTTTTATTTATACCGTCTCAAAGAAAAGAGAAATAAACAGGAGGAAATACACACTTGTATAAAAAATATTTGCATGATTTTAGGATGAAAAAAATGTATCCTTGGCTCCAGTTCAAGTGTTTTTAAATACCGGTAGCTACCAACCAGCCAACAAATCCTATTTTCCTGGAATAATTCCTTCTTTTTGCCTTCAAACTAATATTTTGAACACTGCATCTTCTTGCCTTGCTGAAAACCTCTATGTTAAATGTACAAAATATAAAGTATATCTAAGTTTTACTTTTTAATTAATACAAATTCTGCAACTTGTTTGTATTCATGGTTGTATTAGCTTGTTACACAGTGTAAAACCCCTATATTACGTTTCACCCAAAACTAAACATCACGTAATTTTGAAATCCAAACAATGATGGCCCCGCCGGCACACCCCTTTGTACTAATTTGCTGAATCGTTTGCATTAAAAGCAAACCAATATTTGTACATGTACGACAGGTGAATCACAGTTCTGTATCTGAAAGTGACGGGAGTTAATATTGATAGTATTGCACTTTATGTCAAGGTCGCACAATATTTTTGGGGAATCCCCTTTTTGCTCTCAATATATTCTTTTTCTTCCTGAAAAGAGTTATGCTTTGTCAAAGAAAAAACGTTCAAATCTGAATTGTATTATTCTTAAACTTCTGTTGTAAAACTTGATTTTTTTAAACTTCCCCAAAAATGTTGGTGCTGTTTGTTCTTTGATATTGCATCAAAAATTCCAGAAGGTCTGAATGCCCTTAAAATTTGAAAATGAAAAAAAAAGGGGGAACTTATTTATTAAAAGTAATACACAAAATTATGATTGTGATATGAATTGTTTTCCTTTTCCCTTTGATTTTGATGAAACTACCATATTACACTATTACAGACATTATTTGCATTTCATTATAACACTGATGTATAGCTGCAAATCAACTATGAAGGATTCATCCGTCAAATCTACAAGGACATTGTATGATGAGATTTAACTTGGATTTGTAATAATGTATATTGATTCCCCATATTCAATAAATTCTTCATTTATTTATAGATATCTTTATAGGTAAAAATAGGATTTAGCCAGACTAATTGTATTTTGTAAGCACATCGTGTCTATGTCTTTTTCCTCTTTAAAAGGATATACCATGTTCTCTGCTCATTGTAGTCTCAACTGCTGCACTTTAATTTGGCCTTTTCTCATTGTGGTGTGTATTAGTTTCCTGTGTATCAGACATCCTGAATGGTCTTTTAGACCAGAATGGTGTTTTACAGAGTAAGATAAAAGATTTGAGTAGATACTGAACATTTTATCTCTCCCATTATAGTATTGTGATTGAAAATGGGTGTGTATTTGCTTTTGTAGATTTTGAATAATTGTTGACTTTTGTTGATTTAGTCTAGATATGATGATAATATTTGAATATCTTGTCAATACTGTAACCCAAATTACCCCCCCCCCCCCCAATCAACCAGAGGCCCTCACTTAGAATATGAACATAAATAGAACAAGGGAAGGTATGAGTATGTCATATGAGGAGCTAATTGTTTCACCTGTTCATGAAATTGGATGAAGTATATATATGTATTTTCTTTTGTCGTCTTCCTCTCATACCCTTCCCTTCACTCTCTTCATATCTCTTGATATATTCCCCTTCCTCCCCCATCTCTCTCTCTCTCCCTCTCTCTATCTCTCTCTCTTTCTCCCTCCCACTCTCTCCCTCTCTCTCTCTCTCTTTCTCTCCCTCCCACCTTCTCTCTCCCATTATTTTTTGTAATGAGTTTAACTTAAGAATACCCTTAAAGTGAACTTAACAAGGCAACATGTTTCATCCAAGGGAAAACAAACAAAGGGGTCTTTATAGACAGGTGGTCACTATATAGCAGTTTTTAGCATTTACCTCTCTTCAATTCAACATGTACATTACTATATTGTGAACGGTAGAAAAAAATGACTAGTGACAGAACATGTATCATATTCTGTTCTGGTGATCTTGTTTTCTACTTTCACATGCCATTGAGTAGTCCCTGCGGCATATATAGGCTCTCTCCGAAAAGGTCTGGGAACCTCCCGGTACTGCAAGTAATTTCCAATATGCTATGAATTTAATACTTGCATTTTATTTAGATAGTATGATGCTGTACATGTATCTGTGATTTTTATTATGATTTTTCATTCGATAGGAATACTAGGTTGTTGCCATGTTACAAACCACTTTTTAAGGTCATTAAGTCAATCAATTTTTATCCACATCCCGTTTCTGTCTCCCCACCCCAGCCCCCCTCCCCCCTCTCTCTCTCTCTCTCTCTCTCTCTCTCTAGTGCTCTGGAACATTACACTATGCGACAAGATTTGAGCCTTGAATTCAGTTTTCGTTCGCTTTCGCTAATTTGAATCAATTGTTTTTCTACGGATATTTGCACGCAAAAACGTCGCACAGTACTTGCTATAGCCCACGAAACTATGCACCGCAAACGTTTTGAAGTCATTTATGGACGGATAAGAACGAGATTTAGACAAAATATTCATTAATCCTATTCTTTTAGAAAGGTGGAATTTTCGTTGCTATTCTTTTTCTATTCGCTACATATTTCCTACAAAAGACCTTCTTGGATGATATGCTGGAACACCCCATCATTTGATTTTATTTGATAATATAGCTTAACAGCAAACATCACTTTTAAACATTTTAAAAACCTTTGACAGAGCTAATTCCTTTTGTAATTTATTGAAAATCTTTTCATTTGCCTTTGTTGAAATTTCTGGAACTCGCAGTGCTTTAATTGTATTTATAAACGTTTATTCCTATAGTCATTTACCATTTTTTGTCTGTCGGGGTAACTGGGAACTGTGCGGCATACAAAAAAAGAAAATCTACAAAAATATGTGAAGAAGCATTATCTGGGAACATGAAAAGGGTTCACCGAAACATTTAATCGTTGCCTCAAACTTTTGGGGTGTTTAGAGTGATCAGAGATCATTTTATGTCGATATCGGTTTAGCTCGTTTCTTTTTGGTTTCTATATGATTATATAGGAAAACATGCAGAAGTGTCACTGTGCACCAACAACAAAACCTTCAGCTCCCAAACGTATTGAATGTTTTCAGATTTGTGAGCATATATTTTATCATCATGAACATGTTTCCTAAAGGTTCATTCGCAAAGAAGACACTCTTTTGCTATATGAGTGTAATAGAAGCAAAAGCGAGAAAAAATGCGTGTGAAAAAAATTATGTTACGTCTTTAAAAAATAAAGGTCTCCCTCTTGTGTTATTAATTAAAAATATGAGTTCGTTCGTTTCTTTTGGGTATGGTGTTATTGTACATAATGTGTCGCACAGTGTTGTTATTCATGTGGTAATTGTGCATTTTACCCTAACCCTAACCCTAACCCTAACCCTACCCTTCAGAAACTGACCGTTTTTCAGCGGGACCGAGTTAGCCGACTCATACTTATACTACTACTACTACCACTACTACTACCATACTACTACTACTACTATATATATCTATATCTGTGTATATATATGTATATATATATATATATATATATATATATATATATATATATATATATATATATATCTGTAAAGCGCTTTGAGAGAGCCTTCGACTATGACTATTACTAATAATACTACTTCTACTATTATCAGATAAAACAGGAGTGGACAGAACATGATATGAAAAACTTGTTTAGATAGAGCAAGACTGAAAACATAACATATACTAAAGTAAGAAAGAAAGGGGATGAAAACAGATGCAGACAACACAATAAAGAAAATATTAAAGAAACATGAGTGCAACGTACAGAACACTTGTCCCTAAATATTTGCCATATAAGAAAGAAATGACCAGACACACCAATTGCATATTTACTTGTTGTTTTAATAAATGTAAATCACACACACTTTAACAATAAAGGTATAATGTAAACATACAATTGTGAAATATATAGCACACAGGGCATCATCCATATGCATGAAATATTCAAATGATTCTATAGTGTTTTATGAATGTTTTATTTTTCTTCCCCAGATTAGAGTTAGATAATAAAGACAAAGGGTAAACCTGACCCTAGGGAATTGTAACTTAAAAGATAACTAAACAACCTTCTTGTGTAAGTGTTTTGCGATAAAGGTAAGACCGAGGCCTATATTAATATACAACAACTAACTTACTGTTGAAAGTGGGGGTAAAAGTACACTTTCCTGACGAAAAAGATGCCTGCAATTGTCAGGAACAGTAAGTTTGGTAATTCTCATTCCTTCAAAGTTAGAAAGAGGTGACACATATCAATTTTTTTCCAAAACATATTATGAAATATGACATTCTTGTCTATTATAACAAATTAAAAAAAGTAATCAATCAGTCACTCCAACTGCATTCCTGTACTTTCAGTAGATTAAAGCAAACATGACGTTCGATTTGAATAATGTTAGCAAATGCTTGAGGCATTCAAAACAATCTTTAGTCATCAGTTAGTTTGTCAAATAATTCCCTTGATATCTAATTATGTTTAGCTTTAAAGCAGTCGGCGCATCTTAACATATGATTGCAATTCAGATTAAGAATGCAACAGAACAGTCTAGGGTTAAACAAATGGAAATTAATCTTTTTGATGAGGCCTGGAGGCTTCAGGTGTTAACACAAAAAAAATTCTCTCCCTCTTTTTCAAAAAGTGGAGCATTTTCCTACTATCTATGGTCAAGTATCTTAGGATTTCGAATGATTTGTTTGGAGGCTTCAAATCAGTATTCAATCAAGCTTTTTTTAAAATCTTACAAGCAATGTGATCAGACAAATTTTGTCACCAAAAGTATAGATGTCAAGTGTTATATCAAGAACAAATGAAGTAATAGAAAGTACTCTACACAGTACAAACCATAGCTCCTACTGAGTTTGTTAAAAATTGTTAACAGAAAATGAAGTCTCCAAACCGACAAATATGAACACCCTGTTCTCAAAGAAAGAGAGGCGATCACAAATAAAACGTCATGGGCAGTTTTCGTTGAATTTCTTAAATTCATCAGAATGAAAAGAGAAACCTTACTGGCCCTTTTTTGTTCAAAACTGATAGATAGACAAGTACATATATATGATGACTTTGCAAGTATGTCCAATCTTAATAGAATTAACATTACAAACACTCAAGTTGTATGGATTGGGTAGAAACAAGAAATTACAGATTGTTAGAAATCCAAACTCCAACCACTACTAGACTACTCAGAAGTGTACAGGTATATCACTTGTTAAATTTACAGGTAAATTGTAAGTTTATATAACTTCAATTTAATGATGGCTATTTGAAAATTTCTGCTGTTTCCATAATGAGATACAAGTGATTTGAAAAATCAGAATACTTCTTGAAAAACTATTTTGGTTCACCATATAGGTACTCCTAAAACCCATCATCAAAATGTTTTCCTCCTCGAAACAAATATTTCCTCTGAATTTGAACAAAATTGATGAATACAAATTGATGCTACAAGTTATAGCAATTTAAGTCTGAAAATGGTAAATGTTGGTAGATGAGCATTAAAGTTTATGAAGAATATCAGTAAGTGTGCACTATATATTCCATGGAAAAGAAAATTTGTTAAGTTCAAATAGCCTAACATGCTTGCCCAAAACCATTGTTCATTTCGTTGCATCTCCTAAATGATGACTTGAAAAAAAAATGTAGCAGAAGTTAATATCTTTAGGAATTAAATGCTAACTGCTTCAGATATATTAGATAATGAATTAGTCATTGTACATTCCAGATCCATAACAACATATTGAATAAATTGTTCATCTTCCGGTTAATATAGTGGTTGACATTAATAACTTAATAATTAATTAGACAAAGAAATATAATAATAATAATAAACCATCCTTATATAGCGCATATCACAACAATAAATTTAAGTCCCTATATGCGCTCAGAAAAAAGAAAAGAAGGGATAATAGCAGACATGAGGGAAAAGAAGAGAAAGAATAACTGCTTTGTCATAACATTGTACTAATTTAACAAACGAATAAATGTGTCTTTAAGAGACTCTTGGATTTTCTACTGTATGAACCTGGTTAAGATGACCAGGTAATTTATTCCATAACTCTGCAGCTGCCAGTTAAAAAGATCTCGCACTATAGTAATTTGTTGATAAACTAAGGAGGATTTTGACTGAGAGCGCAGGTTTCTTGCCGGGTGATATTTGTTTATCAATTGTTGTAAGTAATCAGGGCCTAATCCTTGCATGCACAAGAACACCAATGTCAAAATCTTAAAATCAATTCGTTGTTTTACTGGAAGCTAGTGTAGTTTTTCTAAATCTGAGCTAATGTGATCATGAAGTCGAGTGCGAGTAATCAACCATGCCGCAGAGTTTTGGATTCTTTGCAACTTCTGAATGTCATTATCAGGAAGACCATATAAGATACCATGACAAAAATCAAGGTGAGAAACTATATGAGCATGAACAAGTCTTTTTGTGGACCTCTTTGAAAGAAAGGGAAGAATTGTCCCAATCTTATGCAAAGCAAATGATGCTACTTTGCAGATATGATTCACATGAGCTGACAGTGTCAAATGTTCATCTAGTCGAGGTTTCGAGCTGAGTTCGCTGAATGTATTTCAGCAAAGCAAATGATGCTGCTTTGCAGATATGATTCACATAAGCTGACAATGTCAAATGTTCATCTAGTCGAGGTTTTGAGCTGAGTTCGCTGAATGTATTTCAGTGCAAAGCAAATGAAATGGTATCGATCCGTTTTTCAAGTCCATCTCCCTTAAGAATTGGCGAAATATGAGCCTCCTTCAGTGAATCAGGAAAGCGTCCAAAACCAAGTTTGGAATCCTTGTGATGACTGGAGCTAATTCCTTGATGCATTCCTTGAGGAAATATGTTGGAATCGGGTCTAACTCGCAGGTAGAGGATTTGAAATGTGAACACTGCTTGGAATTCATCAAACTGAAAGCTAGTCTTCTGTGCCCCATAAAATGGTCCTCATTGATGTTCCCCTTCACCTGGCTACTTATTCTTTCGTAGGCCTCGTTTGTCTGCAAAAGAAAAAAATCAAGAACAAAATTTGAAAAATTATTCAAGATTTATCCTGATAAGCATAAAAAACTAATTTCTGCATTTTCAATGAAATGGAAGATATCTTGATCAAAAATATTGATACACACAATTCAGAGAGCAAATGAATGTAATGTCATACATACAACAGCTAATTGACTATTAATAGTTGTGACTAATATATGTCCACAAGTCCATGTAAAGTAATGAAAATAGTTCCCAAAATAAGGAATGGAATGTGATCCTGTAAATCATTTGGATAAAACAGGTATTGTATATAGCCATGCAATTGCAATCTACTCTGGAAAGATGTTACAAGAACAAAGAAACGAGAAAGCACAATAATAAGGCAGCTGCATTTAAGTGCTGCATTTAAAAAAAAAAAAATTGTTTTCCACTTTTGAGAAATATAGCAGTGCCATTCATTTCAAAATTTGGAATATCTTTGTTGTTGTGGTCTAAAATATAATGTTCATGATAGTAGATCATCATGGTAACACCAAGTGTTATTGTTAACACGGTCCCATGGAAGACTACTATCACTGGTCAAAAGGAGGGGAAAATTTTATGCAAAAAGACATATTTATTGATAATATATACAGTGGGACATCATTCACTATGGAAAACTTTCTTGTTAATTTATTGTTTGTGTAATCCTGACAGAACAGAGTTAATTTACTGGTCCCAAAGAGTTTGATAAAAGGGAGGCCTCTGCATATTGACCAACATTAAAGGTTTACCACATTATTGTTTGAAAAATACTCACAACTTCTCTAAAACACCCTCATTTTGTCTTCTATGCAAACATTTGACTTATCATAGCCCTTTCCATGGCACCTCTCATGTCTTCTTCATCGCTTTTAGAAAGGAGCCTCCTTTTTCTCTGAAAACAAAAAAAGAAGAAATATGACAATGTAAGATTTGGTATTCCCTTGGTCGAGTTTAGTTCAGCAAAAAGTAAATGAAAAGTAAAGCACCATCCTCTTCCTCAGAGAAAAGTTGATTAAACTTCTCAGTTATCTCCTGAACAGAAGAACCAGTGCAAAGATATTTTCTGTCAATGCCACTTGTTGTCACAGGAGAGTATGAATTAGATTCAATAGAATGTCTTATTTTGCCATCATTTTCTCAACAAGTATTCATCATAATTTTGATATAATTTCAGGGTACATATTGCAAATGAAATAAATTGTGTTCAACTTTTCAAGATCTGTTGAAGTAATTTACTTTACCTTAATCACTTGCTTCCCGTCTTGATGTTTGGCGTTCTGCTCACGATCTAATTGCATCTTGGCGACAACATCACTTCGTGGGCTCCATTTGTCAGCAAAATAAGAATGAAGTCGTCCCGTAGCATTTTTAGTTTGGGCCAGCTTACTGATGCTTCATGCCTTAGTTGATCTAATTCAAATACAGAAAAGTGAGAATAGAGAAAGGAAAAAAATATCATAACATACATGCACATATCTTAGATTAACGTATCCTACAATTTGAAAAATAGTTGTGGATATACTTCACCACAAGAAAGATAATATGATAATGTTAATCATGAGTACCTGATAGTAATACAATGCTTACACATCACTGGCAATGCTCTCTCTTTAAGTGTAGCAAACTTTGCAAAGGACCTCTTTACGGGTTCTATCTCTAATTGTCATTAGAGGACATCATACAAAAGCATTTCTCTCAGTATTTTTCTCTTGATACCCATTAACGACTAAGAATTGAATTGAATATGACAAATTAGCAAAAGATGGAAATATTGATAATCAGGTGACATGAGGAGGTATTCAACAATAAAAACAATACATGTGCACTTTATGAATTAAAAAAAGGAAACCATGTTATATATGGTACATGTTTTAATAGTGTACAGTAAATACTTTACACACCTGTAATTCCTGTCATTGAAAAGGTTTTGCAAGGCTCCAGATGGTGTACTTATTTATTTTAGGCAGTGCATCAAGGTTCTTTCTTTGCTTTGGCTTTGGCATTTCTGGTCTGTAGCATGAAACAAAGCAAATGACACTTTTATTCATACCTGTTATACAGAAATCATATTTCTTTCTTAAGTTTTTCATTATTTACTTGCCTTGTTAATATAATGAAACAAAATACACATTACAATGATTTTTCCCTCTTGTATGTTCCAAGGGAAATAATAGAAAACAATATAAAAATATGGTTAAGAATTATCATAAATCATTGAAATGCAATAATGAAATAGTTGCCAATGGAAAGAGAAAATTATTTAGGCAAGACAACATTTGTAAACATCCAGTCACATTGTCTAACAGTCTATCAGATGATTTAACATTCTAACAAATAGAATCCACTTCATTATAGAATTTTCTAACAGAAGTGTAATTATATAATGTGTTGTCGATTACTAACCTTGCATGAATTTTTTTCTCTCGTCCTTGCTCATCCCATGAACCGCAGAGAGGTGATAAGACAATCGGGTCAAATTTTTGCCTGTGTAGTGGGCAGTCTTTCGGTCTTTCCTGAAAACTGCCACCCTCACTTCCCGAACGCTGTGTTCTCTTTGTATGGGAATCCTACAGGAAGAAAATTGAATTGATTGAATTGGTAATGCTTTTCATATGTTAACAATTTTTTTCATCACATATAAATAATTATTAAAACAATTTAGTTATGCATGCTCTGAATAAAAAATGAGGCTCGTTAAGATGCCCAGCATATGGATCGAGGAAAACAAATTAATGTAATTTCTAATATTACTGATATTATAGCATGGAGGCGATTCATGTGAGTTCCTTTTTTACACACTGTTTGAAAAGTAGTAGTTTTCCTGATTTTCCTTTTTTTTTGTGCCAACAAGGGCATATTGGCTAATAATGTGGATAATCTTATTACGCATATACAATTGTTATTGTGCAAAGACCACTTGCTTGTTTCTCATTGCTGATTCTGAAATTTAACAAATTATTATTCCGAAGCAAAAACACATGTAAACATGGCTCGTATTCCTTTTGTAATAATCTTTTGGATTAACAAAAGTATCATAACAAATTTAGCATCGCACAAAAACAAATCAAATTGGAAGTATGCTTTACTTAGCACGTGCAGCAAGAAAATATTTTGTTGAAATCAAATCAAATTGAATTGACTGTAGGCCTACCTTCCTGAAAAGAAATTCTGATAGATTACATCTGTAAGAGGGTCGTTGCAGCTAGCTTTCAGTGAACCATGCGTGACCTTCACCCCGCTTATACTAGGTAAGCAGGGCTTAGTGTTTAAATTGTTATATTTGATAAAATTGCTCTGTTTTGTTCATATCCTGGAATTAGTATAACT
This sequence comes from Strongylocentrotus droebachiensis, assembly GCA_035222895.1. Lineage (NCBI taxonomy): Eukaryota > Metazoa > Echinodermata > Echinoidea > Camarodonta > Strongylocentrotidae > Strongylocentrotus > Strongylocentrotus droebachiensis. The sequence continues at coordinate 13,064 of JAVYIG010007231.1, read as the reverse complement.
ATAGACTCTATAAGGCTTATGAATATGTTCAAAGAACATGATGTTTATCGAAAATAATATCGCTAGTGACATTCGTTTGTCTCGCAATGTATGGTCAACAAGGGATCTAAAAGATCACGACATACATACATACATTGCGAGACAAACGAATGTCACTAGGGATATTATTTTCGATACGTTATATCCGCAATGAGTAAAGCAACATGATATTTGTTTACAGAAAGTTGTAATTTAAGAATAATGTTACGTTATAGCGGTGTGCCCAGACAAAATGAAGGGCACCAACTCAACTCCTCAGGCTGATATTGTCATCTGTGTTGTCCGAAGTCTGCATGCCCCCACTCATTCCGGCTACTTGTCTCAATTCACCCCCTCCCAAAACTCTCATCAAATTTTGAGCAAGAACATTTTTAATTTCTACAACTACAAGAAAAGGTGGCAGTGCAGTGTCTTTTTTGTCTTTTGACATTTCAAAAACAAATGTACCCATGCAGCACACTCATTCAATTTACGCGCAGTTCATGATTGTTTTTACATGAAAGACACCTATACATGGCACTTTAATCTGGGAAATCCTTGTAAGCTGTACTCAAAGTTTTAATTAGGCATTCCAATTTCTAGTTAGGTCTAAATCTTACTCACACAGAAATGGACATATGGGCCAACGCTACTTGGCCAACAACTAAACAAGATTTAACGATACACTCAACATTGCAGTTAACTAGATTAAATAATGCCTTTACATTCAGTTTACACTTTTCTCCTGGCCCATTTTGATGATAGAACTTAAAATGACATTGAACATACTTAGATACTTACCCATGACATGATTCAGTACTAAGTTAGATCAACTTAACGTCTTGCTTCTGAGCAGATGAGATATTTATCGCACGATGAAGCACCGCATGAATGGTACATGGTACGCGTACATAATGCCCCCAATTATATGTACTATGCCCCACCTATCGACGCATAGTACATAGGATATTTGATAGTCATTATGCACCTAAGCGCACACTACCCAAACATGTGGCATAGTTCAAACAAAAAGGTGCACGATTCAAAAAATTAGGGCATAGTTCCCCAAAAAATGCACACTACATAAAATTTTGGGCACAGTTCATACAGTTTTTGGTGCAAAGTACATTGAGATATCTCTCTCTCTCTCTCTCACACATACACTCTCTCTCTCTCCTCTCTCTTTCTCCCAGTTCCCCTCCTTTTGTCTCTCTCTCTCTCTTCCTTTCTCTTTTTCTATTGTGTCACTCTTTATCAAAATGTAATGCCAAGATACAGAAATGTGAATCCAGTTTATTTTACTCTCCCTTTCTGTCTCCTTCCCTTTTTGTTCTTTCCGTCATCCTTGCCCTCTCTGACTATTCTGTCACGTTTCTGTCAAGTGTTTTGTCATCGGCCGGATAATTTGGGTTCCTGTGGAAAGCACACATGTCAGGAAAAATGTTAGAATCATCACCAGGCACCGGAATAATAGTTCCTTCTGTCTTCAAACCTCCCAAATTCCCACTTGTTTTGCCAAGAAACGAAACAGACGAGCAAACAGACTGCATGACCGCTTTTCATGTTCACAGACCTTTTGTTAAGACCCAATTAACAACAAAATGAGGGCTCTACATATACATGCTATTTAACATTTTGAGTCGAGATGAATGTGGTTGTATTGTGTACATGTATGTAAAACTGCCTTCACCCAAAAGATTATAATTCATCAAAACAACAACAAAAAATCTCTGAAGTAAAACACGCCAGTTTGGTCCAGCAGTCTGCTTTCATTTCTTGTGCAGTGATGTTTTTCACACTCGAATGCTGGAGTAATAGAGTTTTTAGGGTCCAGGTCGAGCTACTGCATGCTTTTATTTCTCGTGCAGATTGTGTTTTTCACACTCGTCTGCTAGAGGATTAAAGGTATTACAAAGTTTTGGTATAGGGTCATGAATTTGGTTCAAATTAACATATTTGAAGCATATGCGTTCCTACAATATACATTGATCGTTGTCGTGGTTGAAATCGAGTCTAAAGATACGAAATTATAAACAATAAACTCTTTATGTTGTATAGCTCCCTCTCAAGGTCAAGATATTAATTTAGCTATGCAACAATGTTTCTTGACTAAAATCGATCGAATTAGCTATTCCCGTTTGGAAAGTATATATCCCAACTACATATTCTGAGATTTTCATGGTCGCAGCTACCATTGTACGGCCATAGGCGCTATTTGAAATTTATCAAAATTTACCGGGAGCACCGGTAAATTTTTATATTCAATTTTTCTCGAAAACAGAAGTGTTTTAGGGACTAATTTTTTAGTGCTTATAATACATCCACAGGGGCATCCAAATATATCAAAATTGTAAAGATTTACTATCCACCCAATTTTCAAAATTTCCCAAAACTTTGTATTACCGGTACCCATAAAGTTTGGGGTCCGGGTCGAGCTACTGGCGCTCTGATTTTACGAGTCCTGGCAGTGAGAATGGGGTCTACAAGGATATCATGTATTTGAACTTCCCAGAGTGTCCTGTTTTTCGAGGGTCCTATCCCGTCCTAGACAATGAGTTCCAAACGGAAATGTGACATGACAGCTTAATTTTATTATTAGGATTGTTGTGGTATTTTGCCCTTACTGGATGGGTTATGCCGGAAAGTGAGCGTACGTGAGGTAGGTGATCTGCCCATGTAGGACTCTTGTTTGTTCCGGATTTGTGCTCTGCCTTTGTCTCTGTTTTTTTTAGATAAAAATGCGAGTGTAGACCAGCTAGTCGCCAGCCATTATGGTGTCTGCATCAAGGCTTTCATTACAGGTCTGTTTTCATCGGCTTGAGTTTGCAAATTAACCAGTTAATTTGCGTCTTCATCAGCCCGCAGTTGCAATTTGCGGGATATTTGGTCCAGAAAATATCCTGCTATTTGGGAAAAAGCGGGCTAATTTTGCGCCCGTCCGATCTAGTTTGTGATGAGCGTATCGGTCTGGTGAGGACGCAATTTTGAACTTCAGGATAATATCCTGAGTCTGAAAATAGCGGGTTTTTTGGCAAACTCGAGCTGATGAAGACAGGTCTTATGTCATTGTTTTAAACTCATTTGTACTTATGACTTTTTAAACTTTGAATAAGCATGTTTTTTTTGTTTCAGTGTTTATGGTCACCTCAGTCTATTGGGAAGAGTATGAATTGTTTGCTGACAGCTTGAACGGCGTTCGCTATGTGACAAAATGAGTTATAACACCTATCTGGCTCTCAGCAGACAATATGTACACTGAGCTTTTGAAGACGGATTGTGTAATTTGTCTTTCAAAGCATGTTGGATTGTTGTAGACTAATGCATACTTTTGTTTGTTATACAGTTTATTCAGGAAATGCGATCAGTTAAAGATCTTAGCTAAAGCTGGCAGTAATAAATATTTTCATAATCTATCTTCATTAGAAATTATGGACACTCAAAGTCAATACTAAATTTTTTTTAGCATGTTAAAACATTCTTTTTCTTTAAACCAGCCTCAAGGGTTTAAATCATGGACTTTTCTGATTTACTTCTGTCAACACGATGACTTTGCAAAATCACAGCTATTCAGGTCATGATGAGCTTCATGACAATTTACCCTGCTAGATCTAAAAAAAAATTACAATAAAAACAGATTATATGTCTTCAGATAATCAAAAACAAATGAGGAGTCTGTATTAAGATGAACCATGAATTTTTGTTATACTTGTTTGCAAGCTTGTGGCTATTGTTCAGACTTTTACAAGTGCTACTGATAAATTATATATTAGGTCTATTTACTTAAGCCCACTCAGGCACTGCATACTAATCTGACAATGATCCGATTTAGGAAGAAATGGCAACAGGTTTTATATAAACATTGAAACATGTCAAATCTTAATGACCAAGGTCCTGAATAGTATTATTGTCAGATCAAGAGTGTGATTGCTACAATTTGAAGCTGATTCGGCTGTTATTCTTACTGAAAGGCTTCAATGCATTAAAATTCAGGTTGTTAGTATTCTTACCATTATTTAGAACCTAAGTCAGAAAGACGATTTTTGTATTGATTTCAGCTTCAAGCATAATTGCAATATCTTTGAAAAATCTGATCGCAAGAAGATCGTATAGTTTGGGGAGGCTCTTCATATAACAGACATTACTGACAGCCTGACAGGTACATAATAACTTTCGATTGGAGTTAATCCACCTGTAACGGTGCCAACTATCATCGTTCCGCTTGTCAACTAATTTGCCAAGTTTGCGAGACATATTAGTCTGGTGTACGCATTTGGTTACCCCCTCTGTTTTAAAGCAACTGGCACGGTATCAACGAATTTGCACCTTCTGACATATTACTAATTGAAAAAATGTAACATTAGCTGCATTTACACTGCCACCAAGACGATTTTTCAGGAAGAAAGAAACTAAGAGATACACTCATTTGCAAAAGTTTAGACCACCTTGAATTTCATAAAATATTTCTGTTACAGAGCCTGCATTATATTTTCTCATTGAATGATTATAGTATATGCATGGTACAGTGGTCCTTTCGTGTATCATCACAAGTAATACTGTAATCTCATTTGAATTCATTCTTTTTGCAAAGGCAGTGTCTTGTATGGTATTTTGTACAAAGTGCAAAACATTTTTTTTATGTTGGATCCAGGTACAAAGTGACCCTCCATCAAGAGGGATACACAAGAGGATTGGTTGCGGTAAATCAGCTGTGCATAACGTTATTTCAAAATTTCACTTTCAATAGTTGGTTCATTAACTTTCATTTTGCAAATAACAGTAATATTTGGTAGCTATTGAAGGCTGAGTGCGATATTACCCTGTCAGTGGTAATTGATGTATACATTTTCCTTGAAAAGTCGAAATTAGTCAAAAATACCATCACTATCTACACGAATTGTATATCAGGGCCTGTCTTACGGAGAGGTGTAATTGATCTGAATCAATTGCAATGCTACTTGTGTTTAATATCAGCATAGAAAAAGGTGATTGTTTCTTTTTGACTGATTAGAGGATGGACTTTCTAATCTATCCTGATCGATTTAAGATGTGAGAAAAGTTGCTTAAAGTTTTCTACTGCACAGATTTCTAAACATGACCAACATTCTAACAGATATTCTCTTTAATTAAAGCAGTATCCATACCTGGAAAATGATATCAAATTTACCACAGTCATTATTAGATTAGGCTAACTTGGTTAAGCGGTTCGGTGTTTTGTGGCTGAATCTTCCTGTTCAATTAAGAGTCTATGAGTGGGTGTCTCTTAGAGCATCTGTGTAGCGTTCGTCCATTCATTGGGATTTGTTGTATTTTATGTGGTGTGTTGTCATGGTGACAGTATTTGACTGTGCGGAAGTATGAAGAAAACTTTACTGTTATGACAATTACACCCTTGGTGTGTTAATTAACAGGTGTATTTACCATGATGTTAAAGTGATAGATGTCGTTACTAGAATGATTTGCGGAATATTTCTTCCTTTTTTTTTTTTTCTTGATTACAAATTTTAACCATTCATAACGCTGTAGTTTTGGAGTCTGACTGAATTAAGTTGAAATGAACCTGTGCCTGTAGAGTTTAACACAGTTTTCTTTTCTTTTTTCATGAACTTGATAGACAGAATTCTGATTTTATTTATTAATTTATTATATATATATAATTTTTTTTCTTCATTTTCTTTTTTAACCTTTTTTTTTTGAGGGGTGGGGATTGTTTGAGTCTAAGCACAATCGTACATGAGCAGCCGTTGTTAACCTGGGATATGGCATAGGGAAGGTTATTGAATGAAAGTGATCTGTTTAAACTCTACCTGTTTGTACTGTTAGACTTAATACAGCAGTGACAAAATGTATATGCTTGTAACTAAACACCCAGGAGACCGACTGCTTTAAGTCGGCTTTAAGCCCTCTCCAAGGTCCTTGGTAATAAGGTTTAATGCCTTACCAAAGGGCAGGAGCGCATTGACTTGGTTTTGAATCTGGGACCTCCCAGTTACGAGACCACTGCTCTTCCACTGAGCCATCGCGCCTTCCTATTTATCTTATTTCTTCTACCTCCCCAGAATACCCACGCTCCAACAAGACGAACAACCTTCCTTGCCACGCCCATCCTCCTCTCATCATCATCACCGGACAGTGACACTCCATCATCATCCGGGCCCAAAGACACTCACACCACCTCCCGGAGCTGGTTCCTGTTCCTCTCTTCATCCACCGGTCAGCATCACCAACCTTCAACCACCTCCCAAGAAGGGATCACCAGTCTGACACACGGATCCGACCAGGATGGGTATGTGTGTTTACATGTGCACCAGTCTAACGATCTAGGACAAGACGTCCTGACGAGATGCAGGAGAAGTAGGAACAGGAGAATACTTTGCAGAGATGTTCTTGTTGCATCAACGGAAGAAGGTGAGTACAAAATTGTTGTATTTTATGTTTAGGGAGGCAAGCAGTCATATTGTGTGTTGGTTTGTAAAAGTGCATATATGGTATATTTTAATATCCTTTTGTACATTGTATAATTTCCGAGTGCGGTTAGTAAATATTTGGGGCCAAATTATTATTATTATTATCATAATGCTTTGTGCCAAAGAATCTAATGATAGTTTAGTGATAAATTAACATATTTCAGGAACTATTTATTCCTTCAAAGCTCTTGTGACACTTCAGTGAATGAATATAAGCTCTGCATACAGAGTACACAGTGGTTTATCTTACTGTATATTCTTTAACTTTCAGTGATGTTTTTGAGAAGGTCTTGTTTAAAGTATTTATACACTCTGTATAGTGTATTTTGAACGATTATTTGACAATTGATATTGGGCATACATGTATCTACAGGAGATTTGTGGTTTTAATGTGGGTGTATTGTCTTATCCCAAACATGCATCATATTTTCAAGCAATCTGCTTACAATGACAGTCCGTCTTTGGCAAATAATTGTATAATGTTTGATGAAATTTAGTATTCATGACATTTTATCATTTCATTTTTGAAAATAACAATTGTTATATATTTGCTCATTTATGATTCACTGTCAGAAAAAAAATGCTTATTGTATTTTATATTACTATTGTTATCGAAAAACTGTGTACTTGTATGAATGCAGAAGAAAATCATATCAAATCAAATTAAATGTACCGGTAGATTTTTCAAGGTGTGTATCGATTCGATTGGAGAAACAAGTACAGGTAGGTTCAATTACAGCAATCAGAATGCAATAACAACAATAAACATATTTAGTTTCATTTTCGTTGGTGTAGGAGTATACTTGAACGCCGATGGGTTCAGCCATATCAGTGTTGAGGATGAGTCAGCAGTACAGAGTGCGTCCAACCTCGCACTTTCAGTTCTGAAAGTCGGTACAAGGTTACATTCTTTGGTTTGTGTCACAGGTAAGATCATCAGTCTCTCTTCTTCTTTAAGACGTAGCAAGCCTGGTTATCATGTTTGTATTTTCCTGTTAAAATAGGAAGATGACAGTGATGATAAATATTAGATATCTATCAAATTATTTTTTTGTTGCAATTGAGAACAATTTAACCAGTGACGATTCTATTTCTTTTATTATATAATTGACAGTAATTGATATTGAAATTAAACTTTGTAAATTTATTGAAATAAATGTGGCAAAATAACATATGTGTTAAGTTATTTGACCAAATGCTCTTTTAATATTATTAAAAACTGGGTACATAAACACACATAGAACTTCAGGGAAGCTTTTTTCTCTCCTCTAAAGCGGTCATTTTTGTGTGTTTTTATCATAAACGTAGGCAACATTTGTGGAGTGGAGGAGGAGTCTGCTTTTAGTTGGCCGTCTTGCCCTCATTGTGGAAACAACCATTTAGATGGAGGGGAGGGCAGGTATGGATATCACTTCATGGTGGTGATGATGATGATGATGACAAAGATGATAGTGATGATGATGATGATGATGATGATGATGATGATGATGATGATGATGATGATGATTAAGAAGAAGGAGGAGGAGGAGATGATGGTGGTGGTGGTGGTGGTGATGATGATGATAATGAGGATGATGATGATGATGATGATGATGATGATTAGGATGATGATGATGATTAAGAAGAAGGAGGAGGAGGAGATGATGGTGGTGGTGGTGGTGGTGGTGGTGGTGATGATGATGATAATGAGGATGATAATGAGGATGATGATGATGATGATGATTAGGATGATGATGATGATTAAGAAGAAGGAGGAGGAGGAGATGATGGTGGTGATTATGATGGTGGTGGTGATGATGATGATGATAATGGTGATGATAATGAGGATGATGATGATGATGATGATGATTAGGATGATTAGGAGGAGGAGGAGGAGGATAGTAAAGATGACAGATAATGATGTTGGTGTTGATACTGAGGTTTTATATTAGAAAAGAAAGACATTGGAGACTATTATATCTATGGCATAGATATTAAAGGTACTATGTCCCATTTGCAGGCCAAAAAAGTTAAATTCCAACTGCATTTGAAAGATAATACTAATTTAGAACTTCCCTAAAAAAGGTGGGGCTTGAAAATGTCTTCAAGTGGGAAAATAACGACTATTAGTTGTCAAAACGACTTTAGGGCTATAGAGCCCAAAAGTAATAGTCTTGATTTTGAGACAATTGTACCGAATGGTCATACGTTTTATGCTGCGCAAAGATTCAATCAGTTTAATCTTGGCCATCGCAAGAAGTGGGTTATTGATGTAGACAAATGCTCATGTACCCTTTACAACTCTTTTCATGTATGTTATTACCAAAGAAGTAAAAAAGCCAGTCAGTCACTCAATAGTGTCTGACAGTGAAGTCTAGCAAGTAAAAGGGTTTCCTTGCATAATTTGAATATGAGGACACTGCCAACGTTTAAATTTCACAGATAGGACATACATGACATATTCATAATTCCTGCAAAGTTCTACAGAATTTGAGGTTGGCTGCAAAAGGGACATAGCATCTTTAAAGTCGGACCTTGAGTAATAACAATTGTTACAGAAGTTTTACTATGCAACTGAGGACTTGCATAGAATGATGATTTTGATATTAAAATTATTTAAGTGATTCCTCTTTGATTATGTCTTTCATAAACACTAGTGGTACCTTGGAAGCTACAGAAAAAAATGTAAACTACATCCAGAAAATCATTAAAAATAATAATATAACTAGGGAAAATCTAGGAAGCAGCTACACATTATTGTTCAATTCTATCTACAACATCATTACTCTAAAAGTGTGTAATTGTAACTTTTCCTTGAAAAAAATTCTATAGTGATTTAAATGTCTTATGTATTATCTTCAAATATGCTCTTATCAATTTTGCTGTTTTTTTTTTCTTCCTATCCTAATAGTGGTTTTGTGCTACATTGCTGTGTATGTAATGAGGATATCAACACACCCATCATGAGAATGCATCTTATAGTCCAACTCACCTGCCCCGCCCTACCACCAACTCACACAGTCAAAGTACAGGTAATGATTTTGTTCTTTATTACTTTTACTATTTAACAGGATACAAGTAGTTATTTTTAATCATTTCCTTGTTGTACAAACTTCAAAGCTCCCCTATTTCAGTAATGTATCTAATATTTTGGACTTATGTATTCTGAAGGTAGATATGAAACAATGTTTGTGTCAAGATGATCTACGAAAAGCAAAAATCTGTGGGAAAACTGGTTTATCATCCTTATTATTATTATTGTGAAACATGCTTGTAATTCTTTTCCATCATTTGTAATCCAATTCCCATTCACTGTTGCAAAATTTGATCTAGACAACAAGTTTCATTTAAAAGGATGCACTCAGCATAATTATGAATACAGAATGGTTAGAAAGTACTTTTAGTCTATTGAACTGGTACTTTATTTCTTACATCCTTCTCTCACCTTTCATTGTAATCTTCTAATTTCTTCATGATTTTTTATTTTCCCTGATTCATAGTTGCTCCAGTCAACCATTGAGTCTGTCTTGCCTTCTCCTTCGTCACAAGCCAGCGGAGGTCACGACCTGCAAAGCACTCTGGGAGTTCTTGTTGGACCAATCAACTGCCTTGTTAGAACTGTCAATGAAACATCGGAAGGAAAGATTTTTCTTTTAGAAGAAGTTTTACTATGCAACTGAGGACTTGCATAGAACGATGATTTTGATATTAAAAATTATTAAAATGGTTCCTCTTTCATTATGTCTTTCTTATACATGTAACTACCATAAAAAAAAATTATTGCCATGTTTACACCAAAGTTTTCATATTGCTTCCATTCTTTCTACATTCAGTAATGTAGTGGTACTGTACGCTACAATAACTTTCATGAAAAGAAGGATAAAACTTGATAGTATCTATGGTCTGTTATTGTTCAAATTTATATGAAAAGCTCTATGGTGTCAATTTATACTGAAATATAAAAATATATGTATATGCGTTTTGCGATACTGCCAATAGGGGAACAAGGTGTCTAAATCTCATTTTAATTTGTTGAGTGAGTCCCAGAAAAGTGAAATAAAACCAGTTGGAAATAGCTTGTGTGTTACATGACATTGCCAATTCGATACTTGTTTTGTATGTTAATATACCAATGGAATTGGATAAAACTTTATAGTATCTATAGTCTGTTATTGTTCAAATTTATATTAAAAGCTCTATGGTGTCAATTTTCTACTGAAACTTAAAAATATACTGCCAATATTAGGGAACTAGGTGTCTAAATCTCATTTTAATATGTTGAGTGAGGTCCAGAAAAGTGAGATAAAACCAGTTGGAAATAGCTTGTGTATTGTATGACATTGCCAATTCGATACTTGCAGATGGTTTTATTTAAATGATTTTGTATGTTAATATACCAATGGAATTTCTCTTCTAATGCAAGCATATTATGAATATTTTCATTACTAGATAAACAAACGAATCCATCTTCAATTTGTCAAGGACCGAATTCCATAAATTCCACAATTTGTGGTTGTGGTTTAGCTCAGTGGTGTATGATTCATAAGTCACATTAAAAAAAATATGTCCCACACGCTTGAGCAAATAAAGCAGAAAATGATTACAATTACTTGGTTACGGTATATTGCATTCCCAGCTGGTGTTTTGGCATTAGGAATCCATAAAAAGTGAGCATCAATTTATTAATTTGGTATAAAATGAATTATTTCTTACTCTATATATAGAAATATTTGCCAATTTTTACACTTTACAAATCAACTCATCATCTCTATTCAGATATTTTCATCTCGGAGAAAAGACTTTCACTTGCCAAATGTTGCAGTATGAAAGAGTCATCAATGTTTCTAATTTAAAGGGGGAATTATTTGTTAAGTACATGTACAACCGAAAACACTGTTTGTAATGGGATATGCAAGAGCAAAAATGAACCACTTGACTTATGATTAGCATTTTGTGGTAAAACCCTGTCTTAGCATCAGAGAGAGGGAGAGAAAGAGAGAGAGAGAGAGCAGGGGTAGGTGGATGGGAGAGACGGAGGAAGAGAGAAAGAGAGAGCTAGAGAGTGAGGGGGGGGGGGTTGGAGAGAAAGGTTGCGAGAGAGTGATTAAGTTACATTACAACTCGAGTTATAATAAAGACCCAAATTCAGGGATATTCCAGCTAAAATACTTTCCCCACCCACCCATCGTATTGAAAGTTAGACAAGCATGCGTAGGAGGCTTTCGCTTGTGGGTCATTGAAAGTGAAATGCTTGTATCTTTGTACAGAAGTGCTGATATACTCATAATAATATAATGCTAAGTTCCTTTTATATAACGCAGGTACTATAAGAATATACTCTACTACACTTGAAATGAAAGCTGGGTAGGAGGTTTGGCAAGGTTTAAAGGTAAAGATCAGTTTGGGGAAACACCCCCCTCTCAAAAAATGAAATGGAAGCTCTTATTACCAATCATGTGAAAGAATATGTATCGACTAATACGTGATGATACAAATTTTGCTGAGAAACCGCCTACTAATTGATACATTTGGTAAATTATATCTATTTGGACCTGATAGATATCGTGCATGTGTCGCGCAGTCCCATATACATCTTTCTGTGTACAGTGCTTGTAACTTTGCCAAGACTGGGCCAAATTTCTTATCATTGTGATGATTCCAGAACCTTGCAGTGCACACCAATACTTATATGCTAGATGATCAACCTTTTCTGATCGATTCCACTAAATTGTCAAGCTGTAGGCAGGTGGTCTTTCCAGACAGGTTCTTCAACACACATCTCCTCCTAGAGTGAGGCGATATAGGTGATCACTATAGACAGGTGGTCTTTATAGAGAGGTGGCCACTAAGACAGGTTTGACTGTAGAATTGTTTTTCTGTTCAGAGCCAGAAGGGTGTTAACTCTCTGATAAAATGTGAGTTAGGTCCTTCTAGCCCTAAATAGGCAAAATAATCTGCTGACTACCAGAAGGGCATTAACTGTATGTAAATTCTAAAGTCGATGCGCTAGTGCCCTTTGGTAAGGCATTAATCCTCATTACCAGGTCCCTCGGAGAGGACCCAAGGCCGTCTGTCCTCTGGTTGCTTACTAAAAAGACTTTCTTAGCAGTCGGGTAAAATAACCACCACTAACAACAAAAAGTATATGAATTAATGGCTTTCTGACTCTCTGTAGATAAATTAGAAGTTCCCTGTCTAAAATTGAACAATAACCACTACTACCTTCGTTGGTAAAGATAGCTCTCTTGTCTCTCCCTTGAATCCCTATTGGTTTCTGTTTTCATCGTGATCACCTTCATGAGCATTTCTTGATGCTTTTTTCAAATATAGATCCTCAAATGATTTTCTTTTCTGTTTAGGAAAAAGAGATTGACAGCATCATATCTGCGTTTCGTTTTCATTTTCTATGTATGAAATATAAGTGCATTTGGCTGATGTTTGTCTGATTTTTATACCTCATATTTTACCTGGGAATGTTTGCTGGTTTCTATTCAATCTTTGATACCAGGATCTGATGCAAATTGATATTGTATTTAACACCTATAAGGTATGATTATTTCTGTTAATGGTAAAGCACTTATCATTAATTCGTGACAATCTGTT
>JAVYIG010007230.1:0-105264 GCA_035222895.1 Strongylocentrotus droebachiensis | reverse complement strand
ATAAATGCGACAGATGTAATTTTGTGTAGCCATTGTATATTTTTTTCTCTCCATCTTTCTAGTATAAAAATCATGATATCAAATTTTGATTACTGCATATCCTTTTTTGGTTCTGCCCACCCTTTTATGGTTTCGTTTTTTTTTTCCTTGTCTTCTTTGCTTGTTATTATAATGAACAGTATTGCAACAAATGATCATTCATAATACCTATCAGCTCTAGTGGGGGGGGGGGGGGGGTGATTGTCATTTCTGATGAGGTGGTAGGGTGCAAGGCCAGGGATGCATTGTAATTTGTTTTTATCTTTCTATCTATGTATCTAAGTATCTTCTCCCGGTTCGGAGGTTGATTGCAACATTCTCTCCATTTCACTCTATCTTCTGCCATTCTGGTGCCCTCATGCAGTTTTAGTCCACTCCAGTTCTTGACATTCTCTTCCCGGTTGATTCTGCGTCTCCCTCTAGGTCTACTTCCGTCCACTCTACCTTCCAATACATCCTTTAAGAGGTTTTGGTGCCTTTTAACATGACCAAAGTATTTGGTTTTTCTCTTCATATACTAGTGCAATTGTTTAACGCCCTGCCATGTGCAATATCTCTTTGTTGGTTTTCATTCGTTTCCAGGATATTTTCATCATTCTTCTGTAGATCCACATTTCAAAAGATGTTATTCTATTTTCCATGGCCTCGTTCAAAAAAGAGCAGTGCTTGAGATTATATCAATCTTATCGTTAATAGCCTGTCATTAATGGTAAATTATCTTTGACTATGATCGAATGTCTGGAAATTGTGATTTTGATCACATCCATCGATTATGAATGTTCCCGGTGTCTATAGCAATATATTGATTTAAAGGCACACAATCCGCCAGTGTAGTTATCGCTGCTCTAGTCATCGCCATCGCCATCGGAACATACCATCTACGTTAGAGCCGTATTCTGTTGGTGTCAAAAGGCAGCTAGCACCGTCGCCAGCGCGTACGTATTTTGAACGCCCTCTCGAATACGGAGATTGTGCGTCTTTAAACAAAAATCCGAAAGTTTGTTCTTAATTATTCATATAGGCCTACTTTCTACGCTTTCTTTCATTTCATTTAAACTTTCCTTACAGGGCGTCGAATTTGCCTTGGTGAGCAGCTAGCTAAGATGGAGTTGTTTTCTATTCTTCACCAACATTCTTCAGCAGTTCAAGATCACCTTGCCTCCTGGCGTGCAGCCTAACTATGACTTTGGGCACCGTGTAAACGACGCTGGTTCCTAAGGCGTACGAGATCATACTGGATGAGCGTTAGAAAACGCGTAGAATTATTGGACGGGTTCCGCGCGTTGCCGCATTAAAGTGACTCGCTAACATTGTCGAAGGTTGATGAAAAAATTGCTTAATTTTTGTATAAAATGTTACTTTCTATATTCCCTCTACTGTACTTACCCCTCTGACAAGCAAAAAAATCCTGAACAAATTCTCACACTACAAAGATATCTATGGTTTGCTTTGAAGGCGTCGATGTACGACACCCTCTAAAAGTGATTAACAGTAAATTCTCGCAACCATTTTTTTGAATTTTCCCCAACCGTTTTTCCATGAAAAAAGGACATAAAACAGGCTATAAAAAATCTGTCAACACTTAAATGTCTGTAATGGAATGTAGAGCCATTTTATTGCTTTGTGACTATTTACATTCACCTAAAATATAATTAAAATTGTAATAATATAGTTGGGAGAAATAAGGAATCGATCAGATCAGTTTTTCCCAATTTGTACCATGAATAATGATCCGTTTTCACTAAAATTTTCAGATTATCTTTAATTGTACATTTAGCATTGAAGTCACTACCTTAGCACCACTATCTCACATCTGAACAATATTACCAAGTCCCTTTAAACTTTGGGCCATTTTCAAGTAAAAGGGTTCTCTTCCAAAATGGTTCAAAATCCTGCCGTACGCGCCGGTATACCGTTTAGGGGTATTTTTTCTAGCCCTCAGGGCCAAACCGGGGAAAAAGGAAAAAAAGAGATAATAATTGCCCTTTGGCGAGACTACTGGCCACGCCTGCGCCTGCCGGTATTATCTTCAGTATAGATCAAGATAGATGCTTTCGATACCGACCCAACCACGCTATAGCTGGTCCCTTATATTTTGGTCTTGCATATTAGAATAGTAACTGTTCATTGTACATTGTGTACTGTTTGTAATCACTTCATGTACTTTATATAAAATAAATCAAATTTGAAATGTAATTTTTTTTGTTCAAAGAAAGCTAGGACTTATGAAGGATGTGCATTAAACCCTTTTATTATTGTAATATGCTTTGAATTGTATTATTCTATTATTGCAAATTATGTCCTGAAGTATGTTAAACTTATGTGTATTTTACTTTCTTTCTTAAATTACTTTATGGTCGTATGCCCACAATTATATACTTTTCACACAACTGCGCCAGGAGTGTCATTTTGACAGACATGGCGCATTATTAATGTTTATTTTTATTATTATTATTATTATTATTTGGCAGTATACAGGTTGATGTTAATGCTTCTCTATTTAAATAAATTCTTACATTGTGAATTTTTACATCATCAGAAGCGTAATTTGATTTATTTCACATTGTCAAAAACTTAAATGGTAATCCCAAACGAACTCCAAAATGCTCAAGGGGTCACAATTTTACAATACTTGTTTATAGGAGTACACTTTTTGAAATACCGTAAAGGGTGTGAATTCGGGAAAAAAACCACGCGAAATCCTCAATTAGAGTGTGTTTTGGCTTCAGAAGAAATCCTCGTTTAGAAGGTGTCTGGAAAACCTGTGGTCACCATTTAGATATTCCAAGCGATTAGCGTCGTCTTGACTCGGACATAACCGTGAATGTTACTGACGACTGTATCGTAAAGGGCAAGTCCACTCCAAAAATAAATTACTTTCAATAAAAAGCAGAAAAATCAGACAAACCAATCAAAAAAGGTTTGAGCAAAATCGGATAACTAAAAAGAAAGTAATGAATTCTTAATAACATGAACAACTTTGAAAATCACAAGACAAATTGGCAACTCACTCATGAGTCTGTGACGTCATTGCCTCACTATCCACTCATTGTTTTCTATTTATATGTATAAACTTCCCTTCCCCCCTATAAGAATCTTATTCCTTCACACCAGCATCCAAGTTATATTAATAGTAATAGTTTTTGTGTGGGTGCAGAAAATATGGAGTTATTTTTTGTTCAGTTAAATCATGGAAAATGTAAATTTTGATAAACTATTTATGTAAAATTCAATAATTATGATTATACAATATTCAGAAAATAGTATCAATTCTTCAAAGTTCATTAAAGATTTTGTGAAATGTCATGTACGCAATATGGTACAAATCATATAACCTTGGCAAAAGCATTAGGGCAACATCAAGTTTAGGGGGATAAAAAGGAAATTAATTGGATTAAAATATATAACTGATGTCACTGATAGCCAAGCCCTACAACAAGATCTCAACAGGCTGCATTCATGGGCTAACACATGGCAGATGGAATTCAACACCGAGAAATGCTACCACATCACATTCTCCCTACGTCGGAAAGCCATCACCACGACATACACGCTAGGAGACACTCCTCTTGCATTGGTAACAGATCCGGTATCTAGGACTGACTTTCTCATCCAACTTTGTCCTGGCAAGGCCACATGAACAACATCACATCCCGAGCCAATCGGATGCTGGGACTAGTCAGCAGAAATCTCCGCAAAACCTCACAAAAGATCCGCCAACAAGCCTACTTCTCTCTTGTTAGACCTCATCTGGAATACCGTTGCTCGGTCTGGAACCCTCACACAAACAAGCATATCCAAAATCGAGGCAGTACAAAGGCGAGTAGCAAGATTCACCCTCCAGAGATATCGTCGTATGCAGGGGCGTCGCCAAAGGGGGGTGGGGGGGGTGCAACACCCCCCCCCCCACCTGTCAGGATATTGTCGGTAAAATTGCGCTGCCGTCGGGAAAAAAGAGAGGGAAAGGGAAAGAAAAGAAAAAAAGAAAAGGAAAAGAAAAGAAAGAAAGGAAAAGAAAGGAAAGAAAGGAAGAGAAAGGAAAGAAAAAGAAAAGAGGAGGGAGAGGAAGAGAAGAAGAAAAGGAGAAAGAAGAAGAGGGAGAAAAAAGAAAGAAAAAAAAGAGTAAAAAGGAAACAAAAGAACGGGGGTGAAAGAGAGGAGAGGTAAGAGCCTTAGAGAGGAGGAATGGGAGTAAAAGAGAGAAGGGGGTTGTTGGGTGGAGTCGTCTCGTCGAGGGAGCAAGAAAGACACGGGTAAATATGTTGCTATGTCGGGTCAGCTGTGTCGGTACTTTTGCTCGATCCTCGTGAGCTATATCAATGCAGAAGTTTGAAGTCGGTGATGAGTTATATTGTCGGTCGGCCGACAAGTTTTTTTCCCTGCGAACTGTGACCTTTTATCCGCTGTGACGACTTCGAGAGTGACAACAACTACAATACTTTGTATTTTCTCGAAGTTTCACTTCCTATAATATCAGCTAAAGAAATCAGAGATTAAAATTGTCGGGGGGAAACTAAATTCAAACAAGGTTTAAGAGTCAACTACGGAAGGGGAAAACTTCATTTAGACGAGTCGAGAACGGTACAACGAATCGTCTTCTTTCTCTAATATTTGAAGGAAACGTCAAAGCTTCCGCGCTTTGCGCTAAAGGGGGGAAACTGAATGCAGACAATTAGGGCTTATTAAGAGTCGAAAACGGTACACCAAATAGGGCTTATTAAGAGTCGAAAACGGTACAAACGAATCGTCTTCTTTCTCTAATAATTTAATGAAACGCCAAAACCTCCGCGCTTTGCGCGGACGGGGGACAACCTGAATTCAGATATTAAAGGATTAAGAGTCGAAAACAGTACACCAAATAGGGCTTATTAAGAGTCGAAAACGGTACAAACGAATCGTCTTCTTTCTCTAATAATTTAATGAAACGTCAAAGCTTCGCTCGCGCTCGCGCGAGAGGGGGAAACTGAATTGAGATGAATAAGGAGTAATATAAGAGTCGAAAACGGTACGACGAATCGTCTTCCTTTCTCTATATTGTGATGAAACGCCTAAAATTCCGCGCTTCGCGCAAAGGGAGAAAACTTCATTTAGACGAGTCGAGAACGGTACAACGATTCGTCTTCTTTCTCTAATAATTTTAATGAAACGTCAAAGCTTCCACGCTTCGCGCGAGAGGGGGAAACTGAATTTAGATGAATAGGGAGTAATAAGAGTCGAAACGGTACGACGAATCGTCTTCCTTTCTCTATATTGTGATAAAACGCCAAAAATTCCGCGCTTTGCGTGAAGGGGGGAAAATTTTAGACGAGTCGAGAACGGTACAACGATTCGTCTTCATTATCTAATAATTTAATGAAACGGTCAAAGCTTCCACGCTTCGCGCGAGACGAGGACACTGAATTTAGATGAATAGGGAGTAATAAGAGTCGAAAACGGTACGACGAATCGTCTTCCTTTCTCTATATTGTGATGAAAACGCCAAAAATTCCGCGCTTCGCGCGAAGGGGGGAAAACTTCATTTAGACGAGTCGAGAACGGTACAACGATTCGTCTTCTTTCTCTAATAATTTAATGAAACGGTCAAAAAATTTGCGCTCGCGCGGAGGGGGAAGCTTCATTCAGACAAGGATTAAGAGTCGAGCAATTAAGGTTCAACGAATCGTCTACTTTCTCTAATAATTTAATGAAACGCCAAGAAAATTTAATTCAGACAAGGATTAACAGTAGAGAACGGTACAGCAAATCGTCTTCTTCTAGTTTTGTCGGTAATCGTTGGCCTCTACACCCCCCCCCCCCCACTGAAAAAGGTCTAGCGACGCCCTGGTCGTATGGCCATTGTCTCGGCCACTGATTCAACATCTGAAATGGGAGAGCCTGGAGAGGAGAAGAAATGCTGCAAGCCTCAATATGTACAAGATCCAAAACAATTAACACAGTAGCCAGCAATGCACACCATTACACAGCACCCCATGATTGCCAGCAACACACGAACAGTATCACTCAAAGAAGTTGCTGGCTATCCATCCCGCACCCATTTGGAGGCATCAGGCAAGGCCCTTTCGGCCCCCCCCCCCCCCCCGATCTTTTTTTCCCCACTTTTCTTTTCTTCTTCCTCTTCTTTATTTCCATTTCTCTCCTCTTTCCCTTTCCCTTCTTTTCCTTCTATTCTCTCTCTCTCTCTCTCTCTCGCTCTCTCTCGCTCTCTCTCGCTCTCTCTCTCTCTCTCTCTTTTTTGCGGGGGTGGGGGGCATTAAGGGCCGCTCGCGCGTCCATCGATCCCCCCCCCCCCCCTGGAACCGCACCTGGCACTATACACTACATAATAATTCACATAACGTGGAAGTTTTATTTCGCCCCTAGGGCCTAGCTACCCCACCCTTCCCTATTTTTTTGTCTTTTTCTTGCGCTTAATGGATATTCATGTTGTTGCTGTTTTATTTTTATTGGCGTGTATCATTCGGTTGTGAATATTTACGCCACTCATGTTGAGGTGTAGACGTTTACAAGTCTTTCGAAACTGATGAAGGGGGAAATAGGTTTATAAGAAAACTCCTTGGGGAATCTTCGGAGGGGTAAAAACTATGGAGAACATCTTTTTATATCAAGTTATAAATTCATTCTTTACTTAGAATTAATAAACATTCGCATATGGTATACATTTATTTCACAATTGTTATTGCTCATTAGAATATTTATTTGAAGAAAAAAAATATTTTCCTGGTATACAGACTAAGTAAGCGCCAGCGCGCGATTTTCGAAGAAAATGGCGTCTTGATTTTAAAAACAAGCAGCAACAAATTTGACACTACATTCAACTGCATCTCCTCACAGAAAACGGGATCCGTCCACCTGTTTTGCTTCATCGTCTAGAGATCGTAAGTTTTCATTTTGTTCAAAGATATTATTTCGTTCTTTTAAAATGCAGGAAAAAGAGCAGCCTTGCCGAGGCCGAGAGCTAGAGAGTGGCGCAGCTGAGCTGAGACTGAGTCAGTCAGTGAGTGCTTACTTACTGCTGTGATTGCCGCCCGAATCATCGGCGCTCTACATGTCAGCTGTGCCTGTGGGAGCGCGCGGCTACCCATGATATACCCAGGGCCAGGGCCAAGCTTAGTGATGTCGTGTAACAATAACATTTGAGCTGAATTTGACAATGACACTTTAGATCTACCCATTACTTTATTGCTTAACCTGATAACAAATTGTCAAATCAATGTTCAGTAAGACAGTAGACCTAGATCTAGGCCTAGACAGTAGCAATGCAACTTTCATTTCATTTTCAGTTTCATTCAGTAATCAGTTTCACTTCAGTTTCACTTTGATTATTATTACAACATATCTAACAACACTACAGTAACAACATGATTAAGTTTCAGTAGCCTAGGGCCTAGGGTCTATAGCCTAGACTAGATGATTTAGATCTAGATTCTATGTTTTATTTAGGAAATAAATGAAGGAGTCTCTCTCATTCACTTGCTCACTAACTTAACTAGTCTCTGCTCTGATTAATAACAATTTGTAAGGCTGTCTCGAATTGTCGTTAGCTTAGCTCACAAGTCGCAAAAAATAAACAGCATCAAAAACAACTCAACTTGGATCAAGGCAGTTTTTCCTTCAAAATTAATGTCTCTCTGACTCTGACTCTGGTCCGGGATCGGCGAGATTAATGATCGTCCGCATAAACAAGGATCGTCGTCTTCATAAATGCAGATGGACATGTGCGCAATGAATTTCTTGATGCATTTTAGTATGGAGACTTTCACGTTACGAGCGGTAAATCCTCGGAAAGATGGACAACCCATAAAAGTAGACGATGAACTGGGGTTATTTTATTACGCGGAAACCCAAAACCCGCAGAGCGCAGATCATAAAAAAAAACATCCACAAAATTGTGGACGATTTTTTTTTTTAGGACACAATTTGTCCACGTTTAGGGAAATATCCTCGTTTATGCGGACGATCCTCATTCTCAGACCAGTGCCCCTACTGCTGAGGTCAGGAGCCTGTTTTTTTTTTGGTGTTGATCATAACAAAAACTATTTGTAATATGAATATGATTATGAAAACAAAAGTAGGCAGTCAAAAGCCAAAAGTAAAACTATTTTTTCTTGAGGAATATGCTCACCATATTTTATTTTGAGCCAAGGTAATCCGTATGCAGCAAATGTAAAGAGAGGAAATTTGTATCCAAAATGATTGAAAAACTTGTTTCCCAGATAAAGCAGCTACCAATTTTTTCTTCTTTTAGTTTTAAGAATCAAATTAAAAGCAATCATAGATCTACATGGTATGGTTTGGTATGGTATATATTCCATTCTTCATAAAAACATATACAAAACATACAGAGTATTAACAAAACAAAAAAATTGAAATACATAAATACACGTAGAAGGGTATTCATTACAGATAATATGAATATAATAAAATTAACTAAGAAAGCAAATTTATGTTGAATGATATATATGTAGTCTATATTTTTAAAGAAGAAAAAAAAGATAATGATATTTGTTAACCCTGATCATGTACGAATACAGCTGTTACTTTTCTCTCCAACGTGTTTCTCTTTGCAGCACCAGGCACAATGGAATCGGACACAAGGTTTGCCCATCTGCTCCAGCCAATCAGGGATCTAGCTAAGAACTGGGAGGTGGATATAGCATCCCATCTAGAGGACTATGTTACTGAGGTAAGGCTGGGGTCCTTTTTTATTGTGTGGAGGGGGGGGGGGGGGGGTGGTGTTAAACAAAATCTGCTGCAGAGAGGTAAGTTGTACGTCTAACTGTTGGTCCATAGAAGTATAGATAAGGGAAGGACTGGATGGTGGGGTAAACAAGTAGCACACGCATTTCCCCTCTATATGTACATGAATCCTCTCTTTGCCTGTGCTCTGCCTACTTTTGCTCTTCTTTCACTCTCTCTGTCTGCATCCTCATCGTATAAATCTGATATTGTGTAACCTACCCAACTAATGCTGTTATGACTGTATTCTACCATTACTGTAATTGTCTATGATTATGATTTTTTCTTTTTGTAAATTGATTTGTAAATTTTTACGAGTGAAAAACAAATATCCAAGTCGATAATAAAACCGTAATTTCAATTTTCATTTTCATTTCAATTTCATTTCATTTCATTTCTCACTGATTCTATGTTTCTATCCTAGATGGAAGCGATAGTGATCAGCTTTGACGGGGGTTCCACCACCATGAACTTTGCTGAAGCTGCGCTACTCATCCAAGGCACGGCCTGCATCTACAGCAAGAAGGTGGAATACCTCTATGCTTTGGTCTACCAGACTCTAGATCTGCTCGCGAGTAAAAAGTAAGTCACTAGTGTAACTCTCATTTGCAGGCACAAACTAACCCTGTAACAGGTAATCGGATCGAGGACCGATCAATTCAGATTTTACATAAATCGGATGATCAATGAAAACTGACAGGAAGATCAAATAGCAATGAAGAAAAAAAAATGTATACCCACCAAAAGACGATTTTTTAAAATAAATTTTCAGAAGCATGAAAAGGCACTTAGCATCAACAAACATGGTCTACAACAACACCAAACGACAAAATAATCCCAGTTATGAGTGATGTCAGGTAGAATTACAGTGCTCAAAGTTGTCAAATTGTGGTAAATTTTTGAGGCAGTTTTTCAAAAGATTTTATCAGATTTCCCTCCCGATTTTCTGATCTGATCAAAGCTCTAACTTACTAACTTTTTTGGCTTTTCACACATGCTTTATTTGTTTACATAGAAAAATGACGCAAGCTTGTTCAGTTGATGCAGAAGGAAAGGACACAGACGCATCGTTTGCATTAAAAAAGAATGAGATTGAGGTGAGAGACAGTATAAAAAAACACTTTTTGTACCATTTTGATTCTTTCATAATAAGTATGATTTCATCCGAGGTGTTATTATCATAATGATTTCAGTCTTTCAGACAGGGTTGGCATATTTCCCGCTTCGGAGGCTTATCGCCCTCTAGTGACTAGTCATTTCAAAAAGCTTTAACTTCCTTATTCCTTGCCCGATTTTGTTCAAATTTTCACTGATTGTATTCAAATATCTTCAACTTTACAATAAAAGTAACTTGTATGAATGTTTTGGTTCCCAGTTGCTAATTACCATATTCATGAATACCTATTAATTAGCATATGAACAAAATGCCATTTGTTTGGGTGTGTACATGTATGCAGTGAGGATTTTATAAATCTGTTTGTGTGTTCCTACTATGAGTATTGTGCTGCTAATTATTTCAGAACAATATTTTCAGTTATGAGGCTAAAACAAGTAAAATTATTAATAAAAAGAATTAAAATCATATTTCCAGTTTTTTACATATTTACCGGACGCGCATCTTATTTACCGGTATTTACCGCCGGTAATTATCGCCACCGGTATTTACCACCCTACCCTGCTTTCAGAACTCTACAGAGATAGATATGCACTAATTTTGAAATTTGAAAATTTTGAGAAATTAGGAATGTGGAATAAGTTTTGCAATTGTACATTTATGTGGGAATTACAATGAAAGAATTCCAGTATGCGAGGGCTATTAAATAATGCATATGATCGCTACTGACTACTTGACAAATTAATGAAATATTGTGACTAGGATTAAATCTTCATACAATGGTTCAGGATGAACTTAAAGATAAACTTGAGTTCTGGTAAAAAAAAAAAATTAATTCTCACAGAATCTAACAAAACTTACACTGAATGTTCAAGATTACAAATAAATGTCATGTGCCAAACAATTTTGGAAGAAAATGTATACTGGCTGAGTAATGAGCATAGAAAGATAAGGAAATCAGGGTAGTACTAGCCCCGACACCATGTGTGTTGTCCCATATACATCTTTCTGTGTAAGTGATTGTAACTTTACCAAGACTCTGCCAAATTTATGATGATTTTGATGACTCCAGAACCTTGCATTACACACCATTACTTACATGCTATATGATCAACTTTTCTGATCCATTCCACACCTTTTCTTTCACAATGCAATCGCATTACCAGAACTCAAGTTTATCTTTAACAATGGATGCATGAAATGACGCACACGCAATGCCCTTTCACTTGTAAATACCCTTCCACTCGATACTTTGACAGGCATGTTTCGTTGGAAGTGTTTTTACTGCTTGAAAATTGACACAAGGAATGTGGTATATCAATGGAATATTGGCTGCCCAGTTTTTGGGTCATGGCCAAAAGTATAGCTCCTTTGTGATCGCGAGACTACACTATGGATGCCTCTGGACTACGTCTCAGGGTGATAGTTTTTACCGTGCCCCTCACAGCAGTCAATATTTGTATATTATTTCATTGTGAAATTGAGTTTCCATTTGAGTTTTTCATTTTCAGCTAATTTTATTTTTATTTTCTTGTGCCCAATGTTAGTTTTTATCATTAGATGATCTCCCAGTGGCAAAGAACATCGACCTAAAGGAAGAAAATGAGCGCAATCACAACATGACTGGACACCTCTTAGCACAAACACCCCTATCACTACTCAAAGTGGAAGGTGCCGACAGAGGGATCCCCTTGACAAAGTAAGTGAATGGGATGGTCCATTGCCCATAAGAGGGGGTGGATGAATGATCAGAATTAGAGGGATTCTAATTTTTTTACCAAAGTCCCTTCTAACTTGATAATATTTCTACCTAGTAAATGTATTCATTAATGCTGCCAGGTTTTATCAGTCTTTACTAATAAATATTCTTCAAAATGAAGTAATAAATTTGAATTTATTCGTTCAGATTTATGATGTACATGTTAATGAGTGGAAACACAAATGAATAAATATCTTGGACTTAAATACCTATTAGCATTGTAAAGTGCATTGAAGTAAATGTATTCATGTCATGCATTTTATTCAGAGGTATCATGGTCTAGTGGATACATCACTGGACTGTGCATCACATGGTTCTCGGTTCGACACGTCTTTTGTTCTTTGGCGAGACATTAATCTACATTTGCCACTCTCCCCCCAGGTTGATAAATGGGTACCTGGTAGGAATTTTTACCTCTAATGCTTTTAGCATCTTAGGCCAGCTGGGCTAAAGCGAGGGTAATAATACTACTTTGTAGGCGCCTTGAGCATCCCCTGCGATGGTTTCGTGCGCAATATAAATGTAGCTACCCATCCTCTCCAACCGGTGCTATAGTTCTCCTTAAAACAATAAGCTCAAGAAAGATTACCAACAGTCTTTTTCAGGACTACACATACACCCAAAAAAGAAAGATTACCAACAGTCCTTTTCAGGACTACACACACACTCAAGAAAGAAAGATTACCGACAGTCCTTTGCAGGACTCCCCAATCCTCCCCTCTCTCTCACATGGTGCAACCGCAAACCTACTGTATTATTACTATTGTCTTGAACTTTGTGTAATGTTTTGTTTTAGCCGTAAGCGTCAGACAGTGGGGTTTTTTACAAGGGAGACTTCCAAATCAACAGCTCAATGCTTTTAGTGCCTTAAGCCAGCTTGGCTAAAACCAGGGTAACAATACTACTTTGTACGTGCCTTGAGCATCCTCTGGGATGGTTTTGTGTGCAATATAGATTTAGCAATTATCATATATTATTGTCATTAATTTTGTTTTGTTTTAGCCGTAAGGGTGAGACGGTGGGTTACAAGGGAGACTTCCGAATCAACAGCTCCATGTTTCACTCCTCCCGAGCCCTCCTCATCGACCCCTCCCACCTGTCCCTCCTAGAACAATCCATGATGAGACATCCCTCGTCTACACCGGCTAACTTTATCCTCAAGGGTGAGTTTCCTTTCAGGGGCCATGTCATTTTTTTTTAAAGGGAGTGTAGCTTGGCAAATAATGGTTAACGCCATCCACGTCTTCTTTTGGACAATTGCACATAAACGTATGGACTTGATTAATGGTAGTCAGCGACTTAATCTCTACATGGTCAGCGTTCGAGAAACAGACCTCACGCTGCAGTTTCGCACATGTTTGGTACACGTGATTGCTGTGGTCGCGTTGTCCGTAGTCATATTATACCCGATTGGCCCTGAGTCAGGCCACGGGAAAGACACATAGTCTCATTAGGCTGCACTCCCTTTAAATTGTCTGTGATTTTGAGGGGACTGGATAACTTGGCAATATGAACAACTTCATCACAAATACATAATGACATTTGCACGAAGTTTATTTGATAAAAGTGTGCTTTGGAAAATTTCCAGAGATAAAATTCTACACAACCAGAAAATCAAAATATATGGCTTTTTAGAGGTCTGGACCAGTTTCTCGAAACTGACACACCAAAGGTATGTTGTAGCAGAATGCAACAAACTGTCACCAAGTGTTTATCAATAGATATGAATGATTGATATCTGCCTTTTTTGCCTAGTGTTTGCTAATAAATCATATAATTTTTCTCTCATTTTGCTCAATAGCTGCCTTCAGTCCAGAGAAGAACGATAACGTCCTGCCTGAGATTCCTGATGACATCGACGATGACATTCCTAAGCATGACATTAGTGGTAGGTCATAGGTCAAATGTTATTTAACAGTTGATATGTCGCCAACATCAATATGTGTAGCTACTACTTTAGGCCCAAGTAAAGAACAAAATATGTTTAGAGTCCTGCTTTTTTGAAAAAGGGTCGGAGGAGGCCCTTTTCTTTTTTTCTCTTCAAAATAGCCACTCAACATTTTTTATAAAACTTGTTATCAATAAGAAGTTACAGTATTAGTAACTGTTATATACCTCACTTAAGAAATCTAGCCATCTGATTGGTCGAAATTGCATTCATAAACTTTAACTGTTCCTGTAAAATTCCCGGTAACCATGGTTAAAACAGTTCTAAAATCCCAATAACCATGGTTACCGGGAAAATAGGTCAGTCTCCATGGTTACCCCATAGGTTTACATGTTAAAAAATGGTCTGAGCGATCGAGGATACCGTACGTGTGCGAAGATTGGTCGGTAATTTCAATACAATTGAATCTCGATCGATTTTACCGACAATTTTATCTTGCATTGTTGACATGAAGACGAAAAATAAACTTCCAAAACAAAAAAACAACATCTGCCGATAGATCTTGATCTAAGTTCGTGCCAATATGCATTGCAAAAGTAAAAGAAGGGCCCGTTTAATGGAGCAGCGGCGAAGCATCCACCACGCGAAGCCGTTTTCAATCCATTTTAATGTTTATATTAGAGAAAACTGCTAGATATGGTGACAGAGCGCGATGGCCGAGCGGTTTAAGGCGCTGATTTTAGTTACATCACCTTTTGTCGCAAGAGATCGAATCCAATCTTCGGCAAAAGTTTTTTTATTTTTTATTTTTTATTTTTTAGTCTATTTTTACGGCATATAAAAGTATTAATGACTGCTTTAATATTCGAGAAATAGTTGTTTTTATACGCTCTCGGGAAGGTTACAATTGGGCTATTGCCCTCGGCACGCCTATATTATAATACTATATTATAAGCTACTGAAATCCTTGCACTTGATTGGCTGAGAGCAAATTTGTCATAGAATCTAAGCATTGACAAAGTAATTCAAGAAAAATGTTGGTGTGATTATTTTCCCCATTGTTTAGAAACTTTAAGAGTACAGGCATGTTTCTTGTGAAATAAACAGTGTGGAACCGATCAGAAAAGGTTGATCATCGAGCATATAAGTATTGGTGTGTAATGCAAGGTTCTGGAATCATCAAAATGATATGAACGATAAAAAATTGTCCCAGTCTTGGTAAAGTTACAAGCACTGTACACAGAAATATGTTTATGGGACTACATGAACATGTGGCATAAAAATCTGTCCCGATTTGTATGCTGTTACATGCCATATTTAAAATATTAAGGCATTCAAAGAGCCATGCTTTTCAGGGAACATTTTTTCTCTCATGTTCTTCCACACTCATTGCATAATAACAATAATAACGCTCCCAAATTATTTTTCACCTCTTCCCAGAACTCAACTTTCTCTTTAATTGCAAAGTCATTTCTTGTTTTTGATCTTTATCTTCTATGCAGCTGATGATGTTGAGATGGGGATGCCTTTCGATGACTCGTTTGAGGAGCAACAACCCATGCAGGTCAGCTTCATCCACTCCCTCATTCACCTTTAGTACTGTTCATATCGTTAGTTCGAGCCATAGTTTGAGCCTGACAAACGTGTGTGCGATTGGGTTTTTACAGACGTGTATCAATCAGAAATTATTATTAACATCTGGGGACCGACCTTTAAATGTCACCATCCGAAAGACGTGACTCAGTTTCGAACCTGCGTCCTTGGCTAAATCAGTTTGTAACTTCCATTGTTAGCTGGATTACAGGCGCACTCCACAACGGGAGAGTTATCCAAGACTACATCATAATCCACTGACCAAACTGCCAATTTGAGAATCACATAGACTTAGTGATCTCATATTTGAAACATTCATAACTTTCTTATTATTGATCTGATTTATTTAAAACTTTTGTTATTCTGTTCATTCTTATTTTTCCTGCTTTCATACAAATTTATTAAAGAAGTTGGTTAGCGTAGTACAGTCAAACCTGCTTTAGTGACCACCTGTCTACAAAGACCACATTTTTGTTTCCCTTGAGAATGGTTTCTCGTTGAAACATGTACTAAAGGAACCTGTACATAAAGACCACCTGCCTATAAAGACCACCTTTCTTGTCTCCCTTGGGTGGTCTTTATAGACATGTTTCTCTATATATTGACCAATGAGCAATTGTTGTTGGAGCTTGTGTCACATAACCTTTAGTCTAATTAATTTCCCTTGCTTGCATTGTTTACAGGTCGAGGAGAAGAGAGCGTTAAGGGCAAGGGTCGTTGCCCCCATCAAGCCAATCAAAGAGTTTGTTGACCCCTGGGAACCTCTTGATCCTCATGATAGCAAAGGAGTGGTATCCAAACCATACAAGAAAGGTCGGTCCATCTTCCACCCTTTCTATCCTTCTCTTTTCTTCCTTTCTCTCTCTCTCTATCTGTGTCTGTCTCTCTCTCTGTCTCTCTATCTGTGTCTGTCTCTCTCTCTGTCTCTATCTGTGTCTGTCTGTCTGTCTCTGTCTCTCTGTCTCTGTCTCTCTGTCTCTCTCTCTCTCTCTCTCTGTGTCTGTCTCTCTGTCTGTATCTGTGTCTGTCTCTCTGTCTGTATCTGTGTCTGTCTCTCTGTCTCTCTATCTGTCTCTCTGTCTCTCTATCTGTCTCTCTTTCTCCTTCTTCTTTCACTCTTCTCTCCTTTTTTCTTCTTCTTTCCCTATTCATTTCAAGCCTGCCCATATCTATTATTTTTATCTGTCCATTTTTGTTCTGTCTGTATTTTAAATAGTCTAGAATTTTTGAATTATCTCTGTATTCTTCTCTCTCACCCTCTTGCATTTTCTTTCGTAATCTTTGCATTCTCTATATCTCTTCATTCTATACCATTTCCATTGATTCAACTGTGCTCTCTCTACATTTATAAGCCTCCATCTCTTTTCTTCTTTCTTCTCCATTTTACTGCACCCCACCCCACTCCCTCTCCCTCTGTCTCTCTCTGTGTCTCTCTCTCTTACTTGATCTGGAAAGCTATGAATTTCATGTGATAAATGAGGAGAATAGTAATGAGATTTATTGTTTTTTTCTATGTAGGCAAGTGTTTCAAGATTCCAACATCGATGTCAAAGAATGGTGGAAAGGGTCGGAAAAGAAAAAAGGAGCCAGCCCAAGAGAAAGCAGAACTTTGTCCCATCGTAGAATTTATCAATAAAGCTTGTAAGTTTCACATATTTAGTGACGTACTATTTTATATTAATGTAGTGCTAGGTCGTTTAATTGGGTCGCCTCACAAATTTCCCTTAAGTCCTCATTACTTTTTGTCTATTCCTTAGTCATTTGATGAAATATTGGTATTCCAATGCATAAGGAAAGTGAGAAAAAGAGAAAGAGAGGATAAGAGACAGAGAGATATAGTGAAGAAAGAGAAAGATGGAGAAAGAGAGAAAAAGAGAGAGGAAGAAGAGAGAGAGAGAGAGAGCGACAAGAGGTAAAAAGGGGGAGGAGAGAAGGGGGATCTTCCCAACAATTAAAAATTACATACAAATTGACGAAAAAAAGTATGCATTGGAACATTACGAATAGTGAAAATGTCTCTAAATTAGCCGAAATTGTTCCATTTTTCACAAATTTCGACAATATTTCCCAAAGGTTATCACGAAAATGGCCATACAACGTCACCATACGTTCAAGTCAAAATTATGATAACAGGATTCTTCTGAACTTGGTGGATGGTTTTATGCATTTAATAAGACGGGATTGGTCATACATTTGAAGTCCACACTCTGTCATTGATGACACCTATTATCAGGTAAATAGCCATATGGTGTCAAATTCCCTATTATAGCCCATGATAAGTGTCTTTGATCAATGAATAGATAGATAGATAGATAGAAATGGTTTTTATTGAAAAGATCATCGCAGCCAATGGCTGAATTGCGATCCATTTCACAAGGATATATACAGTACAATTGCAATTCAAATTGAAATAACACAAAATATGACATAAATCAATAATCAAACATATAGACATTTCATAAAAATTCATTTATCAAATTCAAATTTTTGTTAAAAAAAGAAAGAGATAGGGAGAGGTGTAGGAGAGGGAGAGTTGGAGTGATGACAAAGAGAGAGAAGGAGAGAAAGAGAGAAAGAAAGAGAGAAGGGGGACGAAAGAGAGAGAGAGAGAGAGAGAGAGAGACAGACAAAGGGTACCTTATCATTACAGATGAGGGGAGATGGCAAGAAATATTCAGTAATGCAGAAAATTGAGATAAAAACTGTCAAAATTCATTCACATAGTTCAATCATGGACTGTGAAATTCTAAAAATACAAAAAATTAAATTAAAAACAAAAAATCTCTCCTAGATTTCTCTCATGCGTCCAAGCTTCCAAGCAACCCATTGAAGCTACCATACCATGAAGAGTTTGAATACCTCTACTACACCGAATATAAGAAACAATTGGACACAAGCAGGAGAGAGAAAAGACGATTGGTGAGTATTTTCTTTCCCTCTTTTCTTCTTCCCTTTTCTTTGATTTTCTTTAAACCCCAATCAAGTCATAGACAAACACAGTGTATTACTTCAAAATTTTGACTGAAGCAATATTTGACCTATTAAGGCCAACCAAGGGATATAAAAAAAGTAACCAATATAGATACTACGTGGCCCTTCTGGACAGGTTCGACAACATTTCTTTTTTCGTAAAAGAGGACAAAATATGTGACTGCTTTAGATGGGTGGCCTGATAAAGAGCTAGCCACTTAGACAGATTTAAAGATAAACTTTAGTACTGGTAATGCGATTGCATTGTGCAAGAAAAGGTGTGAAAGGATCAGAAACAGTTGATCATGTAGCATGTAAGTATTGGTGTGCACTGCAAGGTTCTGGAGTCATCAAAATCATAATAAATTTGACCGAGTCTTGGTAAAGTAACAAACACTCACATAGAAAGCTATATATGGGACAACACACATGGTGTCAGGGATGGTACTACCTTGGTTTCCTTGTCTTTCTATGCTCATTACTCAGCCAGTATACATTTTCTTCCAAAATTGTTTGGCACATGTCATTTATTTGTAATCTTGAACATTCAGTGTAAGTTTTGTTTGATTCTGTGAGAATTTTTTTTTTTTTTTTTTACCAGTACTGGAGTTTATCTTTAACTGTATCAAAAATAGCAGACTAATACCCTTTTCACATCTACCAAATATTGCTTAACCCCGGGAAATAGGTGGGGCTAAGGGGGCTCTTAGCCCCACCAATTCCTTCCTTAGCCCCACCAATTACCCGGGGTAATTTTAGCCGGCTTTCTGTTCACATTACGTTTTGCCAAAGTGGGCTAACCCCACAAATAGTACGGGACTATCTGGCCCTGCAAAATAGCAGGGTTAGCCGGGCAATTGCGGGGTTAGCCGGGCAATTGTGGTGCTAAGCTGCGTAGTGTGAATCCGAACCGGGCTAAGGAGAAGCGGGGCTAAGCAACAGCCAATCACAGACAGCGTGGTCGTGTGGTCGTGAATTTGCATTTATCGCGCGCTATGCATGCAGTTCACGTTACGCATGCATGCAGTTCACGTTACGCATGCATGCTCTCTGTATTGACGTTTAGTCTTTTACGAGGCAGAGGTCATTATGAAAAAATCTTTATTATAAAATTGATTTAAAAAAATAGTGAAAGAACATGTAGCTCATAATTTTTTATTGCATTTATCATTATCAGTCATATTTACGTAGGTAAATTTATCAAGTGAATTGGATGAAAAATGGGTAATTGATTTGTATCGGTAAAATAATAAAGGGAAAACGCTTTGCGCAAGGCTGGATAACACAACACGAGCGAGCTAAAATTATTACGTACCGTACTGTATATTGTTGGTCTTTTTACCACAAGCAAAGAGTTCGTTGACCGATATATATTTATATTGAATTTAGCGCGCGGGTTTTTCCCCTTCATTTAGTCGAAAGGCGCATGCGCGGTAGCAAAAGCATTAATATTCATGAGCTATCGAATAGTCCGGGGCTAAGGCGAACGTAGTGTGAATCGCGTGAAATTTCTTAACCCCGGCTAAGCACATAGTCCGGGGTTAAAAAAATAGATGTGAACAGCAAAAAAAATAGTATGGGGTTAAGGATAGTATGGGGTTAAGGATAGTCCGGGGTTAAGAAAAATAGATGTGAAAAGGGTACTAGTTGTACTCTATTATTGACTTGTTGTATACTACTGCCTGGGCAGAATTCTTCCTACTATTTGTAGTTCTCATTGAGTTTTGTCTTTGATTGAAATGTAGTGTTTCATTACGATTGATTGTTTTAAGCTTAATAACAATATGACTGACTATCCTCTTAAACTCAGTAACATTGCCTCAGATTCTGAAACAAAATCCTGGATTTAACTCATGCTGCATTGATAATTATAAACCTTTAGGTCAGTCGGGAACCCCATGACTTTTACAAGCCGATCACCTGCCTGATTATCAAGATATTTATGATTGAAATCAAACCGTTTTCCTAACTACAGTTTATTGGGGAAAATGAGTATGGTAAAACTGGTCACTCAAAGATTTTTACTTTTTTGAGGCACTTCATGATCATTTTGAGGCGCAATTTTGTTCGGGCTTCAATATTTCCCCATAGCACAGATGCTGATAACACGTAGGGCCATGCATCTTTGTTTAAAAACGCTTTCTAATGTCATTTAAACTGTATTATTGTATTCATCAAAATTTAATTACATTACTGTACTTTTACACAATTTACCTTCATTTCTCTGTAATTGATGTTTATAATGATTGATTATCCTTAATCTTGTCCTTATTTTGATATTTCTTTAGTTCGTGAATTAGTAGTTATGTGTAATTTTGTTGTATTAATATTGTAAAGCGCATTGTTATTTTCTTTGAAGATGAAATGCGCTATAGAAGCCTAGGTTATTATTATTATTATTATCTAAGATTCAACTTTATTAAATAATGCATTTAAAGGTAAAGACCAGTAATGGTCATGCGATTGCATTGTGAAAGAAACGTTGTGGAATCGATCAGAAAAGGTTGATCATCTAGCATCTAGCATCTGCAAGGTTCTGGAATCATCAAAATGATAAGAAATTTGGCCCATTCTTCGTAAATTAACAAGCACTATACACAGAAAGATGTATATGGGACTACCCTATCTCTCTCACACGACCATGAGAGAAATAAATTTACCAAATATATGAATTAGTAGGCGGTTTCCCGGCAAATTTTGTATCATCATGTATTAGTCAAAACATATTCTTTCACATGATTGGTAATGAGAGCTTCCATTTCATTTTTTGAAATTGGGGCGTTACCAATACTGGTCTTTACCTTTAAACTTTTTTATTTCAGGCTCAGCAAGGCAGGTTTGAAGAGCTTGCCAAGAGAGAGATGCAGGAGGCTGCTGCGGAGGCTGAGGATTACCATGGTAACGGCGGTGATGCGATCCCGGAGATGGATGATGGAGGAGATAACTTTGGTTTTGATGGACCTGAAGACGTAGATGATGAGGACCTGGCCCAGGAAGATAGACTAGGAGGAGGAGGACAGGGTGAGTCCAAATTGTATACATTGATTGAAACCTGTCTATAAAGACCACCCAAGGGAGACGAGGAAAGTGGTCTTTATAGGCAGGTGGTCTTTATGTACAGATTGCTTTAGTACATGTTTCGATGAGAAACCATTTTCAAGGGAAACAAAAAATGTGGTCTTTGTAGACAGGTGGTATTTCTATACAGGTGGTCACTAAAGCAAGTTTGACTGTATTTAAGATGAACACTAAGATATGTATTCATCATGCACAATGCCTGGAGTTCCTGGCATTGTGTACAGCAAATACAGCCCAACCTGCTTGAGTGACCACCTGTCTACAAAGACCACATTTTTGTTTCCCTTGAAAAGGTTTCTCATCGAAACATGTACTAAAGGAACCTGTCTACAAAGACAACTTTTTGTGTTACCGTGGGCAGTCTCTATAGACAGGCTTGACGGTATATGATCAGCTGACCCTGCACAGCTAAGGTGCACACGAACATAACTGCAGAACGTCCTGAAATGAGTAAACAAATGAACTACTTGATGGATGAAAGAAAGAAAGAGAGAACATTCTTACAATCAACTTGGATCAAATAAATAATGTACATTCTTTTGAAAATAGGACATCAATGGATAACAACCCTGCTAATAGATTGATTAGAATCTTGTGTTATGCTCAAATACTCATATTGAAAAACAACTGTGTTTTACATCTTCTCTCATGTAAATATTACAATTGTCTCTGATTTCCCGTTTGTTTATCTCTCTCTCTTAGATGATTTCATGGCGAACAGTCAGGATGCAATAGTAACCAGCTATGAAGAACTTGTTAGAAAACATGTGGTAAGCATCCAGAAAAGCCTGTCTAATTTCCAATATTTTTTTTCCTTCAGTGCTTCAATGTACAAAATAAAACATCATGTGTCTGAAAGGATTATACATTGAAAATGATAGTTGGAAACAATTTCAAATTTCAATTAATATTGGTGAAAGATATTTTGACCTTGTCATCATGTGGCCAATTCGTAATCTTAAAAGCTTGTTTTCCTCTTGAAAATCTGTGGAATCAGCCGTCCTGTAATCATACAAGGGAAATGGACATAGGCAAGCAGTATTGCTCTTTCTGCTGTAGCAGCTTGGCCCGTCTTATAAAGAGTTACGATTGATCCAAATCAATCATAAGTCCTCCAATCAATCGCAACTTTGCAGTCTCCTATCTCTTATAAACATATTTGCGACTGATATCAATCGCAAATAAGTTGCAATTGATATCAATTTTTTATAAGAGGGGGCCCTGGTATGTTTTAAGTGCTTTAAAACAAAAGGTATAAGCCTATATTTTTTTTGTGCAAAATCCTTAATTGATACAGTACCCAGATATTTTTACTATGTTGTTTATTGTTTATGTATGTAACCTTTGACCCGACCTTGGCCCTTACAGGAAGCTTACCTAGCGAGTGCTTCAGAGTATGCCCAGATGACTGAGTTATCCAAGAGAGTCCAGCAGTGGGAGGATAGGATAACACCTGTTCTAGCAAGAGAGGTAAGAGTCATGTAGTAGCTAACTAAGAGAGTAAAAGTATGTTTAGCTATACAAGTAGCCACTATTATTATTATTATTATTATTTATCAAAGAGTATGTGTAGTGGTGGTATTTTTTTACCTTACTGCAATGAAAGCATAAATGCTTGTTAGTGGCTAACTAAGAGAGTAAAAGTATGTTTAGCTATACAAGTAGCCACTATTATTATTATTATTATTATTTATCAAAGAGTATGTGTAGTGGTGGTATTTTTTTACCTTACTGCAATGAAAGCATAAATGCTTGTTAGTGGCTAACTAAGAGAGTAAAAGTATGTTTAGCTATACAAGTAGCCACTATTATTATTATTATTATTATTATTTATCAAAGAGTATGTGTAGTGGTGGTTATTTTTACCTGACTGCAATGAAAGCATAATTGCTTGTAAGTAAGCTACCAGAGGACCGAGGGCTTTAGGTCCTCTCTGAGAGACCCGGTAATGAAGATTAATGCCTGAACAAAGGGCACTAGCGCATTGCCTTGGTTTCGAACCTGTGTCGCCAGATTACGAAACCACGGCTCTACCAACTGAGCTATCGTGCTTCCTGTAATAGTAGCTAGCTGAGAATAAAAGTATGTTTAAGAGAGTTATAGTATCTATCAATAAGTATAACATTGGTGTTTTCATTTTGTCTTCTCCAGGAAAAGTTTGCATATTTCGACATCAACCAGTACGGCAAGTTTGTTCTAGATAGGTTGGACAAGGTCCAGAAGGAATCACAGAAGAAAGAAAAGGTCACGACCTTCTGTGAGGTCATGGAGGACAGGCAGATCCATGAGGTCAGCCGCTACTTCCTGGCAACGCTTCAGTTGGTGAGTTTGACCCTGAGAATCAGAGTCTTGTATTGTTTCTTCTGTATAGTTAATAGCTCTTTGTTGCTTTGAGGAACTAGAACATCTGCAGAACCCTACCACTTAAAGCCTGTCTGCACTAGTTTGGCCAGGATTTGACCCTGCGTCGTCACTGGCATGTGGTTATCTCAGCAATTCAGCTCTCATTTAACATAAGAAAAATGGGACCATGGAGGATCAACTATATGGCTATATAGAGGGCGCAAGTAGCTACAAGTAGTGCATTCCCGCTTTCAGAGCTGCCAACCATTCCGTTTTTCCCGGAATTATTCCGTTTTTTAAACCCAATTACGTTTTTTTTTTCACAAAATACGTTTTTTTTTTTTTTTTTTTTTTTTTTTACATACCGCACGTCAAACAACTGCCCTAATATGTTATTTTGATCACAAATTCAATAGAAAACTAAGGTTGAAACATACTTGAAGAGAAAAGTATTCTCAAAAAGAAGCATTGGAGTTGTGTCGCGCGTAGTTGTAAGTTTTGTTTTAATGAATTCCTTTTTTTTGCTTGAAATTCCTTTTTTTTGCCATCATGATTCCTTTTTTTGGTCGCACAAGGTTGGCAGCTCTGCGCTTTAAGTAATTGTAACCCTAACCCTTGTCTTTAATTGGACCCTCCGGCTTAACCTCGACCCTTACTTTATTTAACCGTAACCCTTACCCTAACCCTGATCCTAGCTCTCACCGTAACCCTGACCCTTGCCCTTGACCTAAATCTAACCTTTAAACATTGAACTGATACACGGTTGGATGCTTTGCAATTAATCCCTAGTGTCTGTTATGCTGTAGTCTGCTCGAAGGTAAAGACCAGTTTTGGAAACGCCCCCCTCTCAAAAAATTAAATGGAAGCTCTTCCTACCAATCATGAGAACGAATGTGTTTTGACTAATACAAATTTTGCAGAGAAACCGCCTTTTAATTGATATATTTGGTAAATTATTATATCTATTTGGACCTGATAGATATAACGCACATGTTGCGCACGTGTCGCAGTTGTCCCATATACATCTTTCTGTGTACAGTGCTTGTAACTCTACCAAGAATGGGCCACATTTGTTATCATTTTGATGATTCCAGAACCTTGCAGTACACACCATACTTATATGCTAGATGATCAACCTTTTCTGATCGATTCCACAACGTTTCTTTCACAATGCAATCTCATGACTTTAACTGGTCTTTAACTTTAATCAAGGGCTTCTTGTTTAATGGAATATCCCATGTATCAAGTGTTTGGCAGAAAGTTCAAGGAAATGTCATTCCAGAAATTTGACTCCTTTAGTTTCACCGCTGTGATTACAGATTTCCTGAAGACGTACAGTGTACAAGGAGATACTGCCCATAAAATTTCTCATTGCAGTATGAGGAAAAAGATCTTGGGCCCTGTTTCATAAAACTTGTCATCAATAACAAGTTACAAAAACTGTTATAAGCTACTAAAATCTTTGCAATTGATTTGTTGAGAGCAAATTTGTCATAACAGTTTAGCATGTATTATGAAACAGTGCCCTTTACTCTGTTCGTTACAGGGCCATGGAATTTTAATTCCCAAATAATTTTTTATTATCTAAATTTCACAGTTATTAAGTAACTAATTCTCAGTAGCTACAAAAGATGTCAGTAAGCAAATGGAAATGGCATTGCAACATTAAGGAAGTTATTGGGAATATAAATTCTTGGAATATTGTGGTTTTTACAGCAGCCACCGCACTTATTGAACGGTTTCTATATGTTATTATGTGGTCATTGGCTAATTTGATCTCCTTTGTCTACTCTCTCCTTTTCTCTCCTCTCCTATTCTCCTCATATTTTCTCTCTTCTTTCCTTTCCTTTCCTTTTCTCTGCTCTCTCCTTTTCTTTCCTCTCCTTTTCTCTCCTCTCCTTTTCTCTCCTCTCCTTTCCTCCCCTTTCCCTTTCTCCCCTTCCTTTCTCTCCTTTTCTCTCTCCTTTTCTCTCTCCTTTTCTCTTCTCTCCTTTTCTCTTCTCTCCTTTTCTCTCTCCTTTCTCTCTTCTCCTTTTCTCTCCTCTCACTTTCTCCCCGCTTCTCCTTGATACCTCTTTTTACCCCAGGCCAACAACTACAATGTAGACGTGACGAGTAAAGGTCCCGGCGACGAAGGCATGGACACAATGGCACTTAAGCTGCTCAACATGAAACAACATCACGAAAACATGGCCGAGTACAGGGCGCCCTCTGTTGATGACAACATGCAATGATACGCCATCTCCGAGTTTGATATCGTCTTCCAAGAGCCGGAAGGGTGCTAACTCATATAGTTATTAACAGAGTTAACACCCTGTTTGGTTCTCACCAGATGAATTGCTGAATTGTGTACTTCATGGCATCGTTTTCACGAAACCGTCATGTGATAAGTACAAGTTCACCAACATCCCATTAAAATGTGTGTAAAATGTAACTCCCAGCCCGGCACTACGTCCTTTGGCAAGACGATAATCTACCTTTTCCACTCTCCAACCAGGTATTAAATGGTACCCGGTAGAATCTGAACGTTAATATATAAAATGGCACCTGGCTGGAATGCTCCCCAGGGAGTGGAGAATGCGCATACATTGTGTGTGGGCAAGTCTGAATCCGATGACCAGGGCAATGATATATTTGTAAAGCGCTAAAACTAAAAGGCATCGTCGATGTATAAACCGCTACATAAAAATGTAATATTATTATTACTATAAATGTAATATTGTACAGTTTAATGAATCTATGCCATAGGCAAAAATGCCTTTACTTTATAGTTAATCTTGTCATTTTTATTTGGCAAATGGAATTACAAACTGAGAGAATTTGCTAAAATCAACTACCTACTATCATTAGGTGGTTGTTTAGAGTAACAAAAAATAGACTAACTAAGGAAAGCTTGCTGGAAATCACAGTTAAAGACGCATAGAAGTAGGCTCTCATTGGGAATTTGACACCATTTGAGTGTTTACCTGATATAGCAGGTGTTGTCAATCACCAGGATTCGCCAAAATAGGCCTTATGTAATGCTCTGCATTTTCCATCAATCGCCCCATAAGGAATAGTCATCTTACATTTCCCTCGCCCGAAGACTCTGTGAGAGACTAGGGGGAATATCTTGATGGGACCTCTGGTTTACTGTGTGCGAGACTTGGACACCCATTAATGGTATTTTCACCAAGTCTGGTGTCAGCAAATTTAGAACCTACAGCCTACTGCACATGGAAACTGACTACCATCTCCCTTTAAAGGGATCCGGTAACTTTGTCTCAGATTGTGAAATAAATTTCTGGATTTAGCTCATGATGCAATGATAATTATAAACCTTTAGGTCAGTCAGGAACCCCATGACTTTTAACAAGCCGACCGCCTGTCTGATTATCAAGATATTTATGATTGGAATTACAAATTTTGAAAACCGTTCGCCTGACGGTTTTCATAACACTACAGTCTATTGGGGAAAACGAGTATGGTAAAACCGGTCACTCAAAGATTTTTACTTTTTTGAGGCACCTCTGGATCATTTTGAAGCGCAATTTTTTTAGG
Source organism: Strongylocentrotus droebachiensis (assembly GCA_035222895.1). Lineage (NCBI taxonomy): Eukaryota > Metazoa > Echinodermata > Echinoidea > Camarodonta > Strongylocentrotidae > Strongylocentrotus > Strongylocentrotus droebachiensis. The sequence goes on along the minus strand of JAVYIG010007230.1, from coordinate 78,204 downwards.
GCTTCAATATTACACCATATCACAGACACTGATAACACGTAGGGCCGTGTATCTCAGATTTAACATTGTTAAACGATCCCTTTAAAGAAAAGCACAACTCACATTTAAACACAACAGACTGTGTGTTATATAAACATGGTTCTTGGGGATTACATATGTCTTGTTGCTTATTAGTCTGCTGTTATGTTTCTACTAAAATTGTTTTGGGAGATATCATGTATTTGTACGCTTAAAATTTTTCGGGTGTATAAAGTTTTGCTCAATTCTGTTCGAATTTATTTCCCATCATCGCCAAGACTTTAAGTTGAGTTCTGGTCATGCGATTACATTATGAAAGAAACGGTGTGGAATCGATCACAAAAGGTTGATCATCTAGCATATAAGTATTCATGTGTATTGCAAGGTTCTGGAATCATCAAAATGATAACAAAGTCTTGGTAAAGTTACGAGCACTGTACACAGAAGGATGTATATGGGACTACACAAACACGTGGCGTAAAAATCTGTCCCGATTGTTATGCTGTTACATGCCATATTTAGAATATGAAGGCATTCAAAGAGCCATGCTTTTCAGGAAACATGTGTTATCTCATGTTCTTCCACCCTTGCATAATAACAATGATAACGCTCACAAATTATTTTTCACCTCTTCCCAGAACTCAACTTTCTCTTTAAGATCCCTAACACAAAGTGAATCACGAATACAGCAGTGAATGAGTTTGCATTACTGAAGCACAATATCTTGATAGATGCTTAGTTTCACATTTCAAAATTACTTTCTTTTTTACTCGAGGGAAAGTACTTTCGGTTTCCCAAGGAGTGCTTTGTGATCTGACAAATAGGCGAGTGGCAATCTCAATACTTCCTTTATCTTATTCTCATCTGTGTGCAAAACCACACAGTTTTGAAGAATGACAAATGCGAGAGCTTGGACAAAAGGGTGATGAATTGAACTTGTTTTTGTTGCCCAGTAGTTAAATGTCATTGGGCGCAAACAATGAGCAATAATTAGTGAAAGAATTAACTTGGCAATTGTTAGCATAAGCAGAAAAAAAGATAATTTGAAAAAAACCCATCAAGATGAATGCTGTATACATGTACCTGTATGTGTTCATAAAAGCATTGTTATCCTTATTCATTTATGCCCCCTTGTTACATTTTATGATTCCCAGGAGGAAGTATTCTTTTCAAGAGGGAAAGCAAAAGTAATTTACACAGCATATCCATCACTTTAGCAGAGATTAGTCCAAAATGCACAAAGTGGGACTCTTCCGTGTTTAAAAGATCTCTGGATATTTTGGTGGTCATTTGAACATATGCTATATCCAAAGTGTTCTAAAGATTTACCCCCAATTTATATTATTCATTTCCAACATTTGATGTAAGAGTGTCAAAGAAGAGTATTTTTGTAAACATGAAGATGCATGTTTTTTTTGTTTTCTTTTTGTATTTTATGTAAATATATTTGTAAATTGCAAAGCTATATAGTGGTCACCCTTTTAGGAGTATTGAAGGTGTAATGATAGAAAAGAAGTTGTGAATTGGGGGGGGGGGGGGGGGATGGCACGTACTCTAGTGGCAAAAACCCATTTTGGCAGTTAACAAATTATTACAGTTAGCTCTGCAAATGTTCCCTAAGTTTAATCAATTTGTTTGACCTAAATATGCAAAATGTGTGTTATTTTCACTTCCTAAGATAAATTTTGCAGAAGTCAAACTAGTTTTGCGGACTCAACAGATTCACCTTTTTGTTATGCAGAGTTAACTACAATTACAACTAGAAACTGTTCCCCATATTACCCCCCCCCCCCCCCCCCCCTTCTCAGCAGCAGTTTAATCCATTGATACATTGCCCCGTATAAACAGGTGTATCATTTGAGTGGAAATGAACAGTTCTGTTCCTTCTAGGGTCAAACATTCAATTATCAATCCTTTTCTCAAAAGTAGAAATACTCCTCACAGAGTATTAGTTGACAGTTACCATTTCAATGTTTGAATTTGATTATTTATGAATATTGTGTACACAGCACAAACCTGGTATGTTTAAATATAACAGACCAGTAATAAACTATTGTATATAAAATCTCTGTTTCTTTACCTTTGGTGTTTAATTTGACCTACTTTTGTAGATTGTGCAGTTGTTCATACAATGAACACAATCGCAAAGGCTTTCTGGAAATTAACCTGATGCAATAGGCCATTTTTGTAATGTAATCAATTTTAATGCACAAATCTGTGTTAAGTGCCTCGTTACAAATGATTTATTTCACCTGTTACAATAGTCAGCATGCAAATTGTATACATTGCATGTTGTAAGGTTGTTTGTCCTACTTAGCAACAATTAATGTATGCAATTCGCATCCTGACTATTAAAAAACATTTATTTGTAACAGGTGTGTGAAATAGTTTGTAACGAGGCACTTGTAACAAAGATCGGGGCATTAAATTTGATTACATTACGAAAATGGTGAATTTCAGTGGAATTTTTTTTCACCATTTGGAATGTGCAAACATTTCAGTGCCATACATGTTATGTATTACGTTATTTGAACGTGGTTTCTTTTGACATACAATAGGGAATCAAGAATGCCTTTAAGTTGATTTCTTGAAAGTCTTTCCCATTGTGTTTGTTTTAAATGACGAGTGTTACGGGGGAAATTTCTTAAACATCAGGTATTAAGAAGAAGAAGAAGGAGGAGAAGAGTAAGAAGAAAAAGAAGAAGAGAAAGAAGGAGGGGAAGAAGAAGAAGAATGAGAGGAACTAGAAGAAGGGGGGGGGGGAAGAATTGGGAAAGGAAGAAAGGGGAAGGAGAAAAAGAAGAAAAAAATAAGATTTTAAAAAGGAAGAGAAAGAGGAGATAAATAATTAGAAGCAAATAGGAGGAAGATGAATAATAAGAAGAAAAGAGCCAGATGATTTAGATGTGTAACTTTTATAATTAGAACATATAATAGTAGAAAGGGAAACCTCAAAGTGAACATACACCATTTTTAGACATTGGTATATACTCCTACATCGTCATAATTGCGATTACACCATCAGGGATGACATCAATATTTGTTTCTCTCTTTACGTGATACAAGATAATGCTTTAGCAACATACTTTGCAGTTGGGTCTGATGGTCTGAATATTTATTTTTTAAGCGAGCAAGCACAAATTTTAAGATTTGAGAGGTCGCATTGCAAATAATTACATCTTATATAGAAGACAAAAAACGAACCCTTGTGAGTTTTAAGCACAATCTAATGAAAAAAGAAAAGTTCTTAAATAAGTAACATAATTAAAACAACTATAAATGCAAGCGAGGAGCGAGCTGTATTGAAAAATTATCGAAATTACGGGTACTTGTTATGGAGAAAGGAAAAGTAGGCACTTATCAAAAGGGAAAAGGACAGTTATAAGAAAAGAACGGGCAATAATGCACCTGAAAAGGGACACAGATATGAAAAAGGGCACTTGTGAGAATAGAAATGTGGCAGATGTTGATAGAAGGCAAAGGGTACCTATCAGATTTCAATAGGGGCATTTATTAGATGTAAAAAAAGGGGCAATTTGAACAGGGGAAGGGGCTCATACCTGTATACAAAAGGTAAAGGGGCACTTATCCGAACTTGGAAATATGGTACTTTTTAGAATGGAAAAGGGGCATGTGTCAAAATAAAAGGGGCACTTATCAGAGGTGAAAAGTGGCATTCAAGAGAAAGGGAAGGGGTTCTTATTACAAAGGAAAAAGGGCACTTATCAGAAGGAAAAAGTGCACTTATTAAAAAGGAAAAGCGCTTCGAGTCAAAGTTAAAAAGGGCAAACATATCAGGTGAAAAGGGGAATTTCTCGCAACTGAAAAAGGCACTTTTGAGAATGGAAAAGGGTCACTTTTTATCAAGAAAAAAGGGACATTAGAGGTGAACAGGGGCACTCAAGAAAGTAAAGGAGCACCGCCTCTGTCGGTGTTAACAAACTCTTTTTACTCGAAAGCAGAAGTCTTTTAGGGGCTAAACCCTTCCTAATGCTTATATCCAAATATATCAACATTTTAAAGAATTAGGTCTAGACCCACTATCCATCAAGTTCTCAAAATTCCCCAAACTTTACATTACCTTTAATATTGTTATTATTTGAATAACCTACTCGTTTCTGTAAAATTAGGGGTAATTTTGAACGTTCTCCAACGCTCGTCTTTTGCACTAAACCGAAATAGACCCCGATTCATTTTTCAGAGCGCGGGGTGTGCGACTTTTTTTTTTAGGGGATCTCCCTGTTGTCTATCCCGTCACGTAATGTCACATGACAAAATGTTAGAGAGGCACCATGTACCATACCATCGCATCACATCCATTTGTACACAGTATGCGGGCGTTGCATGCATAACGCATCCAAAGGCAAGTTTCTCTCTGAACACGGAACTCGGAAGTGCATGAATCTTTGGCGTCATTTCATATTGTTCAGTCTCAAAACTGCTCACCATTTTTGTATCATTTCGTCGGCAAAATGAAGTATTATTGGATCACAGTGCTGGTAGAATTCGCGATTCTTGGATCAGTTCTGTCGTACGGCGAAGATTGTCGGAATTCCGCAGGTGAGATATGTTTTTTTTTGTAAACAGTTGAACAAAACTTGATTCTTGAATCATCATGTGAATGGAGATCCCTGTTACTAGTATTAGTATTATAATGAGTATTATTTTGCTTATTATTATTATTTATTTGGCAATCAGTCAATCACAAGTATCATAAAGCACAATTAAAATATAATCAATAATCACATGTCATCAGAATTAAGACATACTGTAAGTCTAAGAGCGCATAAAAAAAGGGCGCTAGTTCAGAAGTCTATCCAAAATTTGACCCGTAACTCTGGCGTGGAGATACCCTACTAAAACATGCCCAAAATTAAGTAAATATTCATCTAATGTCCAAATAAAGGTCGTGATTTAAAAGTTGACATGTTTGTTGCTTGTTTCATGTCAATTTTCTTATCTTTTTTGGAGTATTTTAACTATTTTTCCTAAAAATGAAGACTTATAATATGCACTTTCTCACAGGATTCACGGCAAACTGTAACTCCAGGAAGCACTGACGCGCGCCGACCGGCCGACGCCAAACTGATATCAAATTCTGCTTTTAAGATGAACAATTTCAGTAGGCATGCAGAGGGTTAACACTTAATGTTGTTGTCGTTAGTGTTTGCATTATTTGGCATTCAGTCAAATGTTACTATTTCTTATTTGCTCCCAGTCTGGTTCTTTAGTTTAAAGGTATAGACCAGTTCTGGTCATGCGATTGCATTGTGAAAGAAACGTTGTGGAATCGATCAGAAAAAGTTGATCATCTAGCATACATGTATACATGCAAGAATTGGTGTGTACTGCAAGGTTCTGGAATCATCAAAATAATAAGAAATTTGGCCCAGTCTTGGTTAAGGTTCAAGCACTGTACACAGAAAGAAGTACATGGGACTACGCAATATCTATCCAGGCCGGAAAGATATGATAATTTACCAAATAAATCAATTAGTAGGCGGTTTCCCGGCAAAATTTGTATCAACACGTATTGGTCAAAACATATTCTTTCACATGAATGGTAATAAGAGCTTCCATGTCATTTTTTGAGAGGGGGGCGTTTCCAAAACTGGCCTTTAACAGTCGAGCTAGTCAAAGTCGTAATTGTCCATTTTGATGTTTTTGTTGTTATTTTGTTGTTGTTTGAAATCCAGACCACTTGTAGATAAGTTCACACTCTACAATGTCTCGTTTCCCCCAACTTCATCTGCACCAACCTCAGCCTTCCCAGTCTGAACACGACCTACTCCTCGTATTGATGTTTTTGTGATTTTTGTTTTTGTTATTTGACTTTCAGACCACTTACAGATCATCGCAGATGAGTTCACCCTCTACAATGTCTCTACGTCTTGGCCAAACTTCATCTGCACCAACATGAGCCTCCCCAGTCTGAACACGACCTACTCCTCTGTCCTCATACAGTACCATGTGTGGAACTCTAACCTGACTGCATCGCTGTACTACACGCCCCGCCCGGAATACGCCATCTGGGGCGATCACATTGGCCTCCTATGGCGGATGAACAGTTACCAGCAAGACGTGCAGAGTTACGTGACGCTGACGAGGTCTAATATGACGGCAACGGAAGCCTTGATTTTATACACGCCTCTTAACAGTTCAGGTACTTGATTTGAATTTGTTTGATTTATTTTATTTTATCTTATTTCATTTCATTTCATTTCATTTCATTTCATTTTTATTTCATTCCATTCCATTCCAATCCAATTCATTTCATTTCATTTCATTTCATTTCATTTCTTTTCATTTCATTATTCTTTTGCAGTTTTACAAATATACATGTATAACAAACAAAACGTTACAAATTTTACACATGACAAAAGGATATATATGTAGAATTAATAATAAGGCTGGCTGTAACTAATCAAAAACATCAAACAGGAGGGTTGACAAGATAAGCAAAGCTTGATAGCATGACTACCCTAAATGGATACAAAATAATACAAATATGGAGGAAAAAATATTGGTAAAAGGGGAAAAAGAGAGAGAAAAAGAAAGAGGGGGTGTACATCAAGATTCACATATGTGTGTGGTAGTTGGATTTCAATTTGATATATGAAGATGAAAAAGAAGATACACATTTGAATATTGGGTGGCCAACTTGGGATATATTATAGAATGATGGAACTGTACATCGTCTATTCCATCTCCGTAAAATTGTGTGTAAAAATATGTAGTGCAGATATGTCAATTCATTGAATTACAGTCATGTGGCTCTGGATCTGGAATCAAGTCATTTGGTCACAAATAATTTCTTGTCAATAAACTGTTTTACAGGTCGTCTGTACTAGTTTGGCCAGGGGGATTAGACCTCCCTGCAAGGTCATTGACATGTGGTTAGCTCAACAAATCAGTTCTCAATTAACATAGGAAAAAGAGGATCGTGGGGGACCAATGGGCACCGCTTAGGCATTGTTTCCTATATACCGGTAGACAGAGCAAGTAGCTACAAGTAGTGCAGTTGGGCTTTAAAAAAACGTATAAATGAAAGATTCTTTGGCAGCCTGACCAAGAAATGTTCTTCTCTCCCTATCTCTCTCATCATCAGTGCCTGTCCCGGGATCATGCAACTTAGAGACCAACCCGGAATTAAATCCCAACCTCGACATTCATTATCAAGTCGAGAACGTCCTCATCAATGTCACCTTCTCGCTGGCAAACGTGGGCTTTGACAAGAACCCGCCTGACTGCGACTCATCCGCTCCCAAACGCAGCGTGCTTCGCTACGACTTCTACATCATGTTCATCCCATGGAACATGTATTCCAAGGACTCCCTCTTTGGCGAGTTGAAGAAGATGATGACCGTCGAAGGCATCATGAAACATGGCCGTAAGGTGAGCACACAAAAAAATACCTGTTGTTTGGAGGATTAGAGAAACCTTATTCTATCATGATCAGTTTTTTTAATTCTGAAATGCTTGCATCATGCCATCTTTATAACTGAAAATGACAATATTTATTAAGTAAACCGATGCGAAAGAAAATTGCAAAATATCGCAAACAAATTGCCAATTAATACACAAAACTAGTGATTTTACATTACACTGGATTGTCAATTTAGAGATGTCAATGATCAGTTACAATAAAAATCACTCTTATTTGATAATGGCACAACGTACTTCATTAGAAATGGCCTAAAATTTTCCTCTTATTGTTTAATGTGCGATTCCTAGCATTCCGGATCAAAAGACAATGCAAAAACATCATTAAAATGGAAACGGTTCATGTGAGGATGTATTCCTTGTTAATTTTAGATTCATATGTTTTGGGGCAAGAACGATAAGCTGGAGCTGAGGTTGGCGATGGTTAACGGTTATCACTAAAAGTAGAAACGGTGCCTTTAAGGATGTTCCTTGTTCATTTTAGATTCATATGTTTGGCAAGAACGATAAGCTGGAGCTGAGGTTGGCGATGTTTAACGGTTATCACTAAAAGTAGAAACAGTGCCTTTAAGGATGTTCCTTGTTCATTTTAGATTCATATGTTTGGCAAGAACGATAAGCTGGAGCTGAGGTTGGCGATGTTTAACGGCCGTGGGGTCATCCTGAACACGATAGTGAGAAACTCAATAACCGGAGCCATGTCGCCGTACATACCCGCAGTCACGTATGCCTGTGGGAACAACCAGGGGAGTTTGTGCTATGGTCGGGGTGAGTTTACAGATTTATTTTATCATTTATTTTTTATTTTTTATTTTTTTTAAACAATATTTTATTTAATAGTTCTTGAGCAAGAACAAAATGATAGATTTGAACAAAGTATATGTTGCGACATATCAGTGATCATTTTTTGGTTATCACAGCTGCCAACCATTACTATTCCGCAGGAATTATTCCTACTTTTTGGCTTGCAAAATAATGTTTTGGATCCCAGGTGAGTGTTTCACAAAGACTATTAAAGATTGACTTTAAGTTGGACTTAACTATGGCAGGCCATTCATGCCACTGTTTGCTCTCACTATTTACTGTCTTTGTCTCTCAAGGGACGTAGGCCTACAAATCATTGTCTCAAATCTACAGAATTTATATTTTTGGATAATTCATTATTGAAGGAAAAAATATTGTCTATAGATCATAATGGTAAGAGCAAACAGTGGCATGAACAGCCTGCCATATGTAAGTCCAGTTTAAAGTCGATCTTAGTCTTTGTGAAACACTCCCCAGATCTAATATTTCCTGTGAATTGTAAGGAAATGTAGATGAACATTAATTGGCCGAATGCAAATTTTCTTATGAAGTGTACATGATTTTTAGAATTGAAATGGTCCACACCTACAGTACATCCAAAAGATCTTTTAAAGTGGGACTGCACTACTTGTAGCTACTTGCGCCCTCTATAATATAATGCCAACAATGCCTAAGCGGTACCCGTTGATCACTCATGGTGCTCTTTTTCTTATGTTAATTGAGAGCTGATTTGTTGATATAACCACCTGTCAGTGACCTTGCAGGGAGGTCTAATCCCTCCTGGCCAAACTAGTGCAGACAGGCTTTAAGTAATGACTCACTGTTCTTTCTTTCTGTACAGTTCAACCTTTATATGGAATAGTTTTTGCTGCAGCTATGATCATAGGAGCGGTGATGTGCTTCACAGGACATCACTTTTTTCATGCAGGTAAAGATGAAATTAAATTCAATTAAAGATAATAAAGTTGAGTTCTGGTCAAGCAATACACCAGTTTACTGTTGTGTGCGCCATTTTAAACAAAGCCAATGACCTAGAGGTCATGTATTTATGCGTAAATTAAGATTGCGCCCATGCAAATTATGATGATATCGCTGCCTGCGCGCTGCGTTGTGCGCGCATATGAGCATTTGCATGGGCGCAATCTTAATTTACGCATAAATACCAGAGGTCAGAGGTCATTGGCCCCAGAACAGGGCCAATTTGGCCCTGTTCCGGGGCCAATGACCCGAGGTCAACTGTCTGCTCATGCGCACTGATACAACTGTAAACTGGTGTATTGCATTGTGAAAGAAACGGTGTGGAATCGATCAGAAACGGTTGATCACGTAGCATTGGTGTGTACTGCAAGGTTCTGGAGTCATCAAAATGATAAGAAATGTGGCCCAGTCTTGGTAAAAGTTCACAAGCATTGTACACAGAAAGATGTATATGGGACTACACAAACATGTGGCATAAAAATGTGGTCCTCATTTTGAAAACTGTTACTTGTCATATTTAGAATATGGGGGCATTTGAATTGTCTGGGAACATGCTTTACTGGCTTCAAACAGAAAAAATGGTTATGTATGCTATTTTTGTAATATCATTTTCCTTCTGGACCTGCATGCTTCTTAAAAAGAATTAAAAAACAAGAAGGAAGGAAATTAGGAGTACAAGGAAATATCATTGAAACATTACAGTTCATAGAAATAATACAGTAAATAAGACGTGCATCAGCATTACATAGACAGGGGACAGTGCCAATAACAGATCTTCTACACCAATTTTTGTAATGTTTTGTTTTGTTTTGTTTTGTTAACTCCTTTAAAAAAAGATATTCTTCCTTACATTCTTTTCCTGCAGACATTTCGTTTATCAATGATGAAAATGTATATTTGAAAATTGCAGTGAAATTCCTGAATGATGTTCTAGATAACTATTCCATTAAATATATTTCTTTCTGACCGAATCTTTTACTTGGCTATCTTTTTGTGTTTTTTTGGTTACATTTGCAGAGCTCCTATTCTTTGGATATCTTCCATTCTGCCTGTTCTCGATCATGATCCTCTCGGCGAACACCTCCCTCTCACAACCAGGTGAGAACATTCTTAGAGAAATTTTTAAAGATCAAGCTAATTGAGGATACAATTAGAGATTGTGTGCATGGGCTATGGACTTCAATGAAAATTGATTTTGATAAAATAAGACTTGCTTCCATTACATGTACAGTTAGCAACTAAATTATACATACCCTTAAATACCAAGTTTTGACATGTTTTAAGTATGTGAAAAATTGATTTGTCCCAAATTATGTTTCTTGAGAATTTGGCATATTAAAGTTTTATACATCTGGAAGTATTCAACAAAGGCCCTAATGCAACCAATCAACCTTTCATTCTTGAGTATATATAATATTAATAATTTAATAGTAATAATAATGGTAGTGGCATTTATATAATGCCTACCGGTAAGCGCTGCACTATTTCTTCCTACAAGGTGCCCATTTATACCAAGTCGTTGGACTGTGGATCACAGAGGCTGCGGTTCGAGTCCTGACACGGCACTAATGTCCTTTGGCAAGATATTAATCTACATTTGCCACTCTCCACCCAGGTGGTAAAATGGGTACCGGTAGGAAGGAATTCCTTGAATGCTGTGAGCGCTGAAATTGGCTGCCTAGCAGATCCGGGGTATAGTTTGAGTGCCTTGAGCACCATGCATGGTGGATATGTGCGCTATATAATTATCCAATATTATTATTATATTAACTGATAATCCTATTTTTTTCCAGTCATCCTGGCGATGGCTCTAGTGTTTGGCATCCCTGGAGGGTTGATGTGGGTGGCCCTCTGGTGGCGCTGGGGCTACGTCCTTCCGATCATGATGTGGGTTTCGTTGACCCTCGGCTTCCTCCTGTCTGCGATCGTCTTCTTCACACCCTTCGGTGAGTACTGTAAGAGTCCCTCGGATAGGACTTGGAGATGTAGGTCCTACATGTGTGTGTACGTGTATGTGACTCGATCTGTGCTTCAAACTACAGTAAAATCTCACATGGATAAAATGGCCATGTAGTTTCGAGAGGGCCATGCATCTCGGATTTGTAAAACTGGAAACATTGTTAAAGGATGCCATTAAAGATCTCTTGTGACTGGTTTTGATCATTGTAATATCTCTTAAATATCATTCAGAAAGTGTGATGGTACCCTTTATTACGTGATAGGAAATATGAATCTAAGAATTCTTTTCTTGTAAGTCAATGTCTTCCTTGTACAGAGTATGGCATAAAATATTATGCTTAATTTACAAAGTGAACAAAGGAAGGCATTTAAAGCCATACTGTACTAGAAGCACTACTGCACAATCTCCTTAAGTGCCATCTCAGGTCAGCTGTAGCAGTTTGGTCCCGTAACTCGCTGCTTCTCTAGCTGCGCTATTGCTTCTCCCATCGAGTCCTCTGTCTGCGAAGCTATGTATATTTGACGGATTTTGATGACATTTGATATGAAGGTACATGGTATCAAAACACAGCCTAAGTTAGAAGCACTACTGCAAAATCTCCTGAAGTGCCATCTCAGGTCAGCTGTAGCAGTATGGTCCCGTAACTCGCTGCTTCTCTAGCTGCGCTATTAGTCCTCGCATCAAGTCCTATGTCTGCGAAGTGGGAATTATTTATTGGGTTACGCACTGTTGGCAAGTTGACCATGAGATGGCGCTGTGCAATGAACAGAACGCTAGGGCACAAAGTTCATCAGTTCAGTATCGCTTTAACATGTATTTTTCCTTCCCCCCCCCCTGTTTATAGGAAATTTGAATGTTTGGTACAGGTCGCTGGCCTATGGTATGGCGTACATGTGTGGTGTCATGATAGTTCCAGTTATCCTCATCGTCTTCACAAAGCTTGTAAGTATCAAAAACTTAGTGGAAACCTGCTGGTTTCAAGTTTACATACACCGGGGAAAAAAAATGCTTTACTCACATTTTCACAACTGCACTCACTCCTATCAGGAGTCTATACATGTCTCTGTGTAACAGTGATGTACATGTATATACTAATATACATTAAACAGAGAGCAAACTTGTCTATATCTTCCTAAAGTAAGTAGGCAGGAATAGTGAAGTTGTGATAATGTGTACTGTTTTTCTATCAGATGTGTGTAATCTATTCCAGCCCAACTGTATTCATACTGCAGTTTATGTAATAACTAATATACAGGCTCGACATTAAGAGGTCCGCGGGACATATTGGCACCTAAACTCCACGTCTAGACCCCCCTCCCCCAAAAAAAACCATTACATAGGGCTCATTTATACAGACATTTAGAAAGTTCAATCAGTACCCCTTCCCCCAAAGTCTGTGTGGTGCCCTGCATTATGTAAAAGTTGTTCAATTTAGATTACTGCCCCATTGTTTATCACTCCTTCCTACCCCCCCCCCCCTTGACAACTCCCCTCTCCTCCTATTGTTTACTAACCCTAAGGTCAAGCTACAGATTATCTCCTCGTTGTACTTCATCTCCATCCGTCTACATTGATTGTCTACACATTAGGTCCGTCTTCATCACCTCGAGTTAGCCAAATAACCTGCTATTTCAACTATCCCATTTGCGTCTCATCAGCCCGCAGTTGCAATTAGCGGGATATTTGGTCGAGAAAATATCCCGAGAAATTTTGGTCTTGTTTCCAAAATATCCTGCTATTAGGGAAATAGCAGGCCAATTTGTGCCCGTCTGTATCAGTCTGATGAAGACGCAATTTCGAGCTCTCGGGATAATATCCCGAGTCTGAACATAGCGGGTTATTTGGCAAACTCAAGCTGATAAAGACAGGCCTTTTACGTGGTTAAAATCTCTTTCACTTAGATAATGGATAAATAAGGAGAGTTACAAATAGATAGAACAGGATATTCTGTAGGTGATAAGCATCTGATTCATCTGCAAGGCGTATAAGAAAAGGCTCAAATGAAATGAAATGAGATTTGTGTTTTTTCAGGAAACAGCACACAATGTGCTCAAAATAAACCTTCATCGCTTCCTGCTCACAAGGAAGTATAGAAGTGAAAGTAGAAAGTAGAAAGTAATAGGATATACTTGACAAGATTGTGCTGAAGAAAATGATGAGTGATGATGATGAGTGCTGTTTTGATCAAAAGTAGAAGTAGAAATGAATACAGTTGCAAATTTTTAGTGGAAATTTTAAAGGTACTTGTTAACATTGTTCAGATGAGAGAAAATGCTACATGTAGGTGTACAGTCAAAGATAATCTGAAAGTTTGAGTGAAAACAGACCATTATTAATGATGAAAATTGGGAAAAACTGATCTGATCGATTCCTTAATTCTCCCAACCATATAATTACGATTCAATTACATTTTAGGTGAATGTAAATTGTCACAAAGCAATGAATTGCCTCTATATACCTCCTTACTTCCATGTATAACAAAGATGCAGTTTTATACGTTTTTAACAGTTACATTTGTATTAATTTATTTATTTGTAATGTATACTCGACCAGAAAGCTTTGGTATAAAGTCAACAGGAAATATGAAAGTTGAAATTTAAATTGCACATTTATTATCCATTATCCAGATTATCCAGATCAATTTACAAAAATATATAATCGTAATCATAGACAATTACATCAATGGGGAAATAAAGTCATAACAGCTTTAGTTGGGTAGGTTACACAATATCAGTTTTGAACAATGGTGATGCTGACAGAGCGAGAGAGTAGAAGAGGACCAGAGGTAGGCAGAGGAGGTGCGTAGAGCAGTGAAGAACAGATAGAAAGAGAGAGAGAGAGAGAGTGAGCCATGAGTTACAGGAAGTAAAAATGTAGTTTAGCTGCGTAAACTGACATAATGAGGATCTGAATAATCTTTTCGAGTTCAATTACAGTGTAATTCTTTTTACAATGATTAGTTGGAAAGCCTACAGCAAAAGTAAATAAGATGTAACATTTAGTGTTTTTAAATACACAATACGTGTGAAAGTAACTTAGGGGCAAATAATGGAGGGGGGGGGGGGGGATATTAGTCAAGAGACAAAGATTTGAATTCAAGACTTTCTGTCCCCTTCTGTCTCTTCCCTATCTGACCCCCCCCCTCTCTCTTTGTATCTTTATCTTTCTATTTCTATCTCCCCTCACACATATCTCTCCCTATATGTCTCTCCCTGTATGTCTCTCCAATATCTTTCTGTCTCTCTCTTTGTGTTTCTATACCCCTCTCTCTCTCTCTGCTCTCCCTCTCTCTCTCTGTCTCTCCACTCCCCCTCTCTCACCCTCTATCTCTCCCTCTCTCTATGTTACTGTCTTTCTCTTTCCCTCTCTCATATTCCTCTTTTTTCTCTCTTCTTGCTCTCTTCTTCTTTTCCTCTCCCTCTCTTCCCTCTCTGTCTTCTTCTCTCACTCCCTTCTTTCTACCCCTCTCTCATTTCTCCTCTCATCTCTCTACTCCTCTCATCTCTCTACTCCTTTCTCCCCGTTCCTCTATATCCGTCTTCCTCTCCTTCGCTCCCAGCCCCCTTTCTTTAACCCCCAAACCCCTCCCCCATTCTTCCACTCCATTCTTCTCAATGGCATTCATTTGTATTTTTTCCTGCGCTTTTCTTTTAGACAGATGGCAAATATGCCTCCATCCCACTGTCAATAAAGTAATAATACCATGCCTTTCTTTAATTGCAGTGAAAATGAACAAGTCTCATTAATGCCTGAGCTAATTGTAAAGATAAAAAGTGAAAGCACATTTGAATTTTTATTGATGGTATCACTAAAAGGATCTGATGTGTTCGTCAGTTGACTTTTATTGTCGCCCTTTTAAATAGGTCCATTATTATGATCTGCGGTAAGTGAATACCTTTTCTTGATAAATCAGTTTCAGTTTTGTGCTAATTAATAATGATAGTGATCGATGTTGCAAGAAGGGATTTACTCGTCTAAGGAAATATGACATCATATCTATAAATAGAAGGGTAATTTATTTCCATAAGTTAATATCGTAATATGATTTCATTGTTATAAAAGTATCTGTAGCCATGCTGATTCTTAAGTGAATCGCTGTTTAGTCTACAACGAGTTCGTCTACTACCCTCTTAGTCTATTTAAATATGGTCAACATCCAACCCGTCCACTATCCACATGGTTTAATACTCATTCTGTATACTTATCATTTGGTCTGATGACCATTTAGGCTTGTACATTTGGTCTATTTACCATATGGTCTAATCTCCAATTAGTCTACTACCCATTTCGTCTATTGATCATTTAGTCTAATCTGTTAGTCTGATTCCCAGTTTGTCTAATGCCCATTTCATCTACCATCCATAAGGTCTAATAAACATTTGATGATTATTATTATTTATGATTAAATGGTTATTAGACAATGTGGATAGTAGACCAGTTAGTAGACCAAACAGCACTAAACCAATTATTTTAAGGCAATCAATAACTTTGTTTAATATACAAGTAAAGAAAATGTTCTGCCTGATAAAAATAATAATTATAAGGTGAATTTCTAACGCGCCTAATACTATGTTTCTAGGCGCCATGGGGCTATTGTCCTAGCAGCTGTAAGATAAAGCATAGTATTTCTATCAAATAGAGAGCTAGGACAACAACACTAACATTACAAGGTTCAATGGTAAAATATTTAAACTACTGAAACACAATGAACTACTGTAGATATACAAAAATTCCTAGTCCATCAATTAATGTTTTTGAAATGAGATATAAATCATTTTTAGTCCAACAATATAAATAAGGAATGAATTTGTACGGTCAGGTTTAGTTTTGTTTTGGTTTTGGTTTTTTCACACCTCTATTTAGATATTAGTTTTTTTAATCACCTTTTAAAACCATAATATAATAACTATTTTGTTCATGAAAGTACCGATAAACATAAAGCTGTCTCCACATTCTTATGGCATTTTTGTTGTTGTTGTATCCTATTGTAAACGTTTTTCTTTCTTTGTTTTGTATTTTTTATGTGTTTATGATGAATGAAATAAAGATCAATCAAAATATATTTTTTGATTCCGATTTAGAACCACAGTATAGTTATAAGCTTACCTTATGATCTTGTTAAAGGTTTACCCAACATAGCAACATCAAATTATTTCTTTTTATTTCTGTCTTTCAGCTGATTATGCTTGTCTGTGCAGTATTAGGAGGCTATCTAGTCATAGCCACATATATGATCTTGCCTGAGGGCTATCTAACATAGCATGTGTGTAGCAGCACAAACTTATGCTCTCTGGAATAAAAAAAAAATAAAAAAAATAAAACAAACCAGATTTCTTCCTTTTTTCAGCTGAGCATACTTGCCTGTGCTGTTTGAGGAAGCCAACTCATAGCTAGTATTATCTTCTATGTTCTTGTTACAGGTTTTCCTGACATAACAACATCAAATTGTTTCTTTTTCTTTCCGTCTTTCAGCTGAGTATGCTTGCCTGTGCAGTATGGGGAGGCTATCTCGTCATAGCCACATTTATGATCTTGCCTGAGGGCTATCTAACATAGCATGTGTAGCAGCACAAACTCATGCTCACTGGAATAAAAAAAAAAAAAAAAAAAAAAGAAATCTTCCATTTTTTCAGCTGAGCATACTTGCATATGCTGTATGAGGAAGCCAACTCATAGCAAGTATCATCTCCTATGTCCTTGTTACAAGGTTTACCTAACATAGCAACATCAAATTATTTTTGTCTTCTTCTCTGTCTTTCAGCTGAGCATGCTTGCCTGTGCAGTATGGGGAAGCTATCTGGTCATAGCCGCTATCAGCTACTACTCGGGCGGGGTCCTCCATTATATTGTTCTCAATGTAATCCACAGATCGTACATTCCGGGATACAGCGAGGCTTACGTCATTGTGCCTATGAACCCCGTTGGTAAGTGTGATGATTTTAGATAACTGGGCTAAATTGAACAAAATTTAATGTTAAGCATCCATGCCCCTTCTTTTTTTATTTAAAAAAAAAAATTAAAGCCCAACTGTACTACTTACTACTTATAGCTACTTGCGCCCTCTATATAGCAAACAATGCCTAATTGGTGCCTGTTGGTCCCCCATGATCTTCTTGTTTACGTTAATTGAGAGCTGATTTGATGAGATAACCACCTGTCAGTGACCTTGCAGGGAGGTCTAATCCCCCTGGCCAAACTAGTGCAGATAGGCTTTAAATGATCTTTTTGGAAAAAAATTGAAATAAAATATGAAAGCTGGCATCAAAATATGTGAATATGTTATCATTTCAATATAACATGTCCATGTTTCATGCAAATTTGTTTACAATTGAATTGTATTGTTAAAATCTCAATCTTAGGTTACATATGTGTTTTTTTATTTGGTAATTCCCAAAGAATTGCCTTGAAGTGAATGCAACTGCAGTTCCTCAGAATACTGAGGGAGAATCCAAATCATACATCATATGTTGAGTGAAGCCTTATGGATCAGTGGTAGAGCAGTCGTCTCGTTACTGGGAGGTCCTTGGTTCAAAACCAGTTTGATGCAGTAGTACTCTTTAGTAAGGCATTGATCCTCATTACCAAGTCCCCTGTTGCTGACCTACAAGCATACACATGCTTTCTTAGCTGTCGGGTAAACCAAACAAACCATTGTTAAAAGTGACAAAGTCTAATACGGTTAATTGAGTCAGCCATTATTTAGAAGGATATGTTTTCAAGGCATGGCAAGAGTACCGGTAAGCATTAAAGGCATCGTTTAACAATGTTAAATCTGAGATGCATGGCCCTACATGTTATCAGTGTCTGTGATATGGTGTAATATTGAAGCCATAACAAAATTGCGCTTCAAAATGATCATGAAGTGCCTCAAAAAAGTAAAAATCTATGAGGGACCAGTTTTACCATACTCCTTTTCCACAATAGACTGTAGTGTTATAAAAAACATTAGGAAAACGCAAAATTTGATTTCTATTTCCAATCATAAATATCTTGATAATCAGACAGGTGATTGGCTTGTGAAAGTCATGGGATTCCTGACTGACCTAAAGGTTTATAATTATCATTGCACCATGAGCTAAATCCAGGATTTTGTTTCAGAATCTGAGGCAATGTTACAGAGTCACTTTAAATTAATATTTAATTTTTCTCCTCTCATGCATCTGCAGATTACTTCCTCATCGGGGTCTGGTTCGTATTGATCGTTGCGGGAGTCCTCGTTCAGCGCCGCCTCACTAGAGGGCGCCGTGACTTCCCGCTCTGCGGCTTCAAGGAGAGACTCCTCAAGCGCAACCATGAGAAAGCCCTGCGGAACCGCACCCGCTTCGAGGATCGTGAGCGTCAAGCTCAACGCCCCATGGAGGACCCGACGGCGACCCTCAACGCAGCCGAAATGAACGACAACGACAGAGATCCACTTATCGTTGTGGATTAGCTCTCAAATTCTTGCTTACAATTGGCAACTCCGCAGAGTCGCTGGAAAATTGTTCTGAAATGTTTAATAAATCAGCTTTGCTTCCTCAAATTTGAAAAAAAATGAGCGACAATGACAGAGATCCACTGATCGTTGTGGATTCGCTCTCTAATTCTTGCTCACAATTGGCAACTTCGCAGAGTCGCAGGAAAATTGTTCTGAAATGCCTAATAAATCAGCTTTGCTTCCACAAATTGGAAAAAAAAATGAACGACAATGACAGAGATCCACTGATCGTTGTGGATTAGCTCTGAGATTCTTGCTCACAATTGGCAACTTCGCAGAGTCGCAGAAAAATTGTTCTGAAATGCTTGATAAATCAGCTCTACTTCCTCAAATTGGAGAAAAATGTTTTACACAATTGGCAAGGCAACCTCGCAGAGTCGCAGGAAAATTGTTTTGAAATGCTTAATGAATCATCTTTGCTTCCTCAAATTGAAAAAAAAATGTATTGTCATGTCTCTGCATGCTACAAAGTAGCAGAAGGCATTATTTCTTATGCTCTTACATTCCTTATAAGATATCATGTATGTTAATCATGTTAACAGAACAAAATAGTACATAAGGCAGCTTAAGACTTAAAGAACGATTTCTTTCCAATTTTAAACTTTGGAAACTTATTCTACTTATAAATATTGTACTTAATACATGTACATGTGCCTTATACCATGTGCACTGGAACAAATTTTTTGTAAATATTAGCTCTTGAATTCTTGCTCACAAATGGCATCTTCGCAGAGTCACTTTATTTGACGCGAGAAAATTGTTTTGATATGCTAATGCTCAGTCAACCGCAGCAGAAATATTATGAATAGGGTATCTTTGGACAGAAAACAGGTGGATCATCATCATGAAATAAATTTTAAAGTCACATTGGTTATGACCTTTAAATTAGAAGCTACCAAAGTTGGTACACTTTTTTTTATACGTACTGTACAGTCAACAACTGAATTATTCATACCCCATGTAAATTTGATTATTTTTGATTTTTTTTTTCCCCCTCTCTAACTCAAGAATGAAAGGGGGACTGTTTGATTTAGGACCTTGTTAAATACATTTAGATGTAAACTTTAATATGTTATATTCTGAAGAAACAGATATCGGGACAAATCATTTTTTCACCCACTTAAAGTTTACAAAAATTGGTAAGGGTATGAATAATTTAGTTGTTAACTGTCGTGTAGCTGTTTCTTCTCGTGGATATTTTGTTTTGTTGTTGTTTTTTGGGGGGCACTCTGAATGAGAAGATACGTACAGTACCAAACAGTTTTTAAAAGCATTTTGATTTTTCACCTTGATATTTTAAAGAATTTGTTGATACTGTTTATGAGGGAACATGAACAGTGAATTAAAAATGTAATGACAACGGTGAGGGGTATTGCTCTGAAAATGTAAACATGAATTTCGGCCTACATATATAGCTGATATTTCAAAGTACATGTAAATCAATTCTATCTCATTTTGAAATGTGATGCAACTCAGAAATTTGAGCCAAGTTGACATAACACTCCACAAAAATCACACATAACATAATGCATCATGTCAAGGCCTATGTATTGGGGATGGTGGACTCTAAAAAAGTGCTTCCAAATTTATTCTAATACCATACATTAAAAATACTGTGTATGCTATACATGTTCATGTGCACAATGGAACATTTAGCTTAAGCTTTATCGCCTTATTGTGGTAGCTCGGCTACAGCCAGCATAGTGGTATGATACTTTGTATTAAGCACAATAAGAGTATCTGTATAGTAGCTGCTCTATAAAAATGGACACATATTATTATTTTTTCTGAATAATAATGTACATATAAATCAAGTGAATTGTGCCTTAACTACTTATATTTCTTATGAATAAAGGTAATGACATTTTAAATTATGGTAAGATTATGATTAAGAGTATGAAAATTTATATTTTAGATATAAAGTAACAATATCAACTCTGGAGTACCGGTATATTAACTTTACAGAGTTTTTTTTCTTCTCAATTCGTTATTATGTATATCATGCACATGTATCTTATGGTGAGGTTAAGTTACATTAAGATGAAGCTACTTAAAAATTATATTGATGTTCATGTAAATTATAAGAATTAACAACTCTTTGTTTTATCAACAACAAAAATCTTCATTTTTATTGTTACAATTTTTAGATTGTAGGCGTATACACAGGAGAGAACTGTTTCAAAACTTTGGTTTTTAATGAATTTTTCTTTATTTCTCATTCGTTGTTGAATGTGAACCGATTATTTTTATAGTGCAATAGAATGATTTGTTGGCTTTTAAAGAACATTTAACTTTCTTATATTTTGTAATTCAATACATGAACAAGTAGTAAATGTAGCCTACATATACTGTAGTTAATATATTTTTAATGTGTCCAAGAAACATACATTCATCACAATATTGATGAATTTGCATCTCAACTTTATTTATACATTCATAAATATTCTATTTTTGTGCAGAGTTCAATATTTGTTGGTCTATGAATTTCAGTTTACTTCGCGTATTTGCCAGTATCAATACAATCTATGATGGATTCAAGTTTTCTACTCTAAGTTTCAGTTTATTTGAACTTTATTACAAATTTTAAAACAAATTTCTTTTATACAGGGTTTATTTTTTTCTGGTATACCTTTTTTCAAATTTGTACACATTTTTTTCATTTGTGATAAGGTATTTTATGGATATAAGAATTAGTACTTACATGTATAATGTTGCAATATTTTCCTTGCATGTCCTTTTTGTATTGTTATATGTATATAGCATTATTAACTCTTTGATTGCTTCCTTAACCTCTCTGCACAGTCGCTCAATCGCCATATATGTAATTTTGCTCAAAACATTGGACACCAACTTTGGTATAATCTATCCCATGCTATAGACAATGTGGCATAGGGAAATTATTTGTGTCGCACGTGAAGAGTTGATAAGATAATGGACGCAAGATTTTAGTACTTATATGTTCATGTTTTAGTATCGGTTCAAAACGTTCCTTACATTTTTTACATAAGTTATGACATCAAGATAACCACTGTGTAGTGTAAACATATATATTAAGGCAGTAGTGAATTCATACGCACAACTCATTCAATTTTATTTCCACATTTACAAACTACTTACTAAGTGCTTCCGTCTTGTATTAATGATTGGACATTAAAGCTTTGTATAGTTGTGCCAAAATATATATTCGATAATAAGAAAATTGCAGTTTCTTTCTCCCCTCCCCCTTGTCTCTCTTTTTCACCCCTCCTTATCTCTATCTTTCTGTATCGCTTTCCCTCCCTCTCTTTCTCTGTGAGTTTCCCTTCTCTCTCTCTCTGTACCTTTCCCTTCTCTCTGCCTCTCTCTGTCTCTCATTCTATCCATCCCCCCTCTCCACCTATTTATAATTCAGCTTCACTCTCTCATTTCTCTCTTCATTTTTCATCACTCATTTCCAAGGCCATCATTACTTGCCGAATACAGTAACTCGTGTTGTTCTTAAAAGCCACCCCACACTCTACATTTTGTTCTCAAGTAATTTTGATCTTATCGTTGTCTTTACTCTAATTAACCAGTGTTTTAATCTCTCTAAACTTTAATTGATAAACTTGTGGTTCATAATGTTAATCCTTATGTTTATGTGCATTCTCACTTGCAAATAATATGATCTGTTATCTTGCATTTTTCAATTTATGATTTGAAATACAATCTTTGCAGTAGGTGACAAATTTTTTCTATAAAGAGAATATCTACTTTTTGTATGTTTTGATACACGCAACATAATAAAAATCATTTGATAAGAAATTCAATGAGTTACTTGGTTTTTGTTGTTGTTGATGTTATTTTTGTTGTTGTTAAGTCTGGGTATTTTTAGGCATTTGAATCTTGTAAATGAAATATAAAACAAACAAAAATAGAATTCTGCAAATAATTCCAGCACATTGAAATAATATCACAATGCAGGTGGCTAGCTATGAAAACAGCAGTTGTCAACAAGCTAAAAAAGATTTTTTAAGAGCAAATGGGTTTTGTATTTGTTATAACATATCCAACTCGAGACATGTCAAGAAATTCAAATTACAGGTAAATTCAAATAAAAGGTTATTTGGTTGATAGAGGCACTGGAAAGTTTGTTTGGTTGTTATGTTTTTGTTTTCTTTTTTTATTGTAAAGTAATGTTTGGACTATCGAGGAGGCATCCCCCCCCCCCCAAAAAAAAAGTTCCCCAACTTCTCACCCAGCTTCCCCATGAACCCCAAGATAATCCACTGAATCCCACCCCCCCCCCCCCCTCCTCCCAATCTCCCCACCAAGCAGCTCCTGAGCTCCAAAATAGCCTGCCCATTTTCACAAAACACCTGATGAACAAATATGCAACATGGAGATTATCTTGTTCTCAAAAAAAGTTTTAATGTACAAGTTGTACTATTTATCAACTGCTCTCATTTGTACAATTATACATTATATTTCGATAAAATATTTTACAACTGGATCAAGCCTCCCTCATGACACGACTATAGCCAGATTTTCAAAGAATTGCAAAACATATGGGACTATTTATCATAATGATTTGCAGGCAATTACATCATTTACATGTAATTTTTTTTTCTTGTCTAGAAGTATGGAAAAAAAAGAGCTTACCATTAAATTTTAACAGTTCATATAATTGCAATTTCTTTCAAGATCTGGTCATAGACAGGTCGTGAGCTGTGCTGTGCTCCTGCAACAAACGCTCCACATTCCATTTCCTAATTAAACTAGAGACCAAACACTTTACCTAAACCTAAAATGATACCCAATTTCAACCATAATCATATATCCCTATACATGTACCTCTGACGAAAACATAACGTTCACACACACATAAATAAGCATAAAGTAGCTACATGTACTTGTACTGATACACTCAGCTGTCCTGCCGTGTCGTTGTGTATATGTTTGGACAAGTTGAAATTCTGGTATTTTGACCTTCCTTACTCCAAGACTGCATAGCATATATGCTGGTGGGCGATTCCGTACAAACTACAAAGTGTCCAATGCGATAAATGGTCACATCAGGAAACTTATCATTGTCCCATACGATAAATGGTCACATCAGAATACTTGTCATTTTTTGATGAAATACATGTAAATGGAAAGAAAGACCTACACTTTGCAGTACTGGACACATCGTACAGAATCACCTTACATGTAGTAACAACATTTTTGTCTAATTTGATAAAAACATACACATTTCTTTACCAGAGCAGCATTTGGCAATCATGATCACTAATTTCAACTACTACAAACCACCGATAGAAATTATAGATAAAAAGGGAACTTTAAAACACAACGGGTGCATATAGGGTTCTCGCAAGGTGGTCAGGGCCTTACAGCCTTGGTGCTAATACCAACAGTGGGGGACTGGAAACAAAAACAAACAAACCAAAGAGAAAATCACGGGTATGGCTAAAGCCTAATATATAAGTTAATGAAATTGCTTTGATCCGCCAATACCAGCCCCTAGGGATGCTGTACGACCCTATCTTTAATCATTTTGGATCAAACTTACATGTAGGTACACAATTTACCGCTGAATCCCTCCTGTTCTTGTGGTTTTACAAGCTGATAACTTGAAGCACAGAATAGATCTCGCTCGCTTACTACACTATAACTTTCCTCTTGATTTCAAAGCCCTTTACAAGTTTGTTCTAATATGGTTCATAAACCCTCTATTGATCTTACAAACACGTTTATGTTGAGTATAAATCTAACGTTAAATAACCTACCGGTATAGATATTTTGGAATATATGAAAATTAAATTAAATCATAATTTTTAGATACAATTTGGTGATGTTATTTGTTTTGACAAAATAACTAACTATTGAAGAGGACAATTAACAATTTAACATTGTACAATAAACGATCTGCATTGATTTTCTTGCATTTGGCCTGTTTAGATATGTTATAAATATATAAATATAAATGCAGGACGCAATGGGTAGCTTAACAATTTACTGTAATCCTTTCCAACAATCAGTTCATGTTGCCTTGCTCAAACATGTAGCTCTTCCTCTAGTAGCGTTCATCATGAGGATAAAGTGGAGTCAAAATGACAGTCTCTGCTGTCATCACAGTTCACACAATCAATTCAACGGTACACCGTTCTTATCCTTTTGTATGATAGTCGTGTCGTGAATGACAGACGTGTCCTTATCACTATCACTCTCGCTCGTCTCGTTATCCTTCTCCGCGTCATCGTCTCTCCCCTTTTCCCTCTCGCCCAAATCCACGCTTCCCTCGCTGCCGTAGGTGGGTAAATGCCTGGCCTGCGTCGTCCTGGAGATCTGCAGGAGTTCCCGAAGACCACGGTTCTCCATCTGTAGTCGCGCCAGGGTCTCCTCGACGTCGTATGAGCTCTGCTCGTCGACGTTGATGGCGCGTTGCATGACGGCGGCCATCTCAATGATCTTCTCGATGGAAGTAACTGCTGGGTCCTGATAATCAAAGAAAATGAAAGAAATTAATTGTTGATAATAATAGCTCACATTTATAATGTGCCTAATACTTTGTTTCTAGGGCTAGGCGCAGCACATAGTATTACCCCGGTCATCGGATTCAGCCTTACCCGCAACACAATGTACATGTATGCACATTTTCCACTGCCTGAGGAGCATTCCCTTTAGCATCTACATGTATGCTGCTGAAAATCAACCCTTTTGAAGTGTATTACTCAATGAAAGGCTCATCAAAACTACAGATGGAATATAAAGTGTGGATTATGAATCAGAATGATATATATCGTTTGATAATTTTTGATTAGTGCGATTGCACGAGAGACTTAAGTAAATATTGCAAGTTGTTTGGCTTTACCAATTTTTCATACAGCGAAAGATAATTCTTGAAAGATGTTTATCACAAAATGTTATGGTTTTATAGTATATTTGATGATTGGGTAAAATAAAGGATCATAAGGTACTCTGAACTTGCCTAATACAATCACAAAAATATTTAATGGTGTTGTGTAGGGATCAAATATCCAACAAGTTGATGAACATATTTCATGAGTCACCACTACAAGTAAATTGTATTCAAAGCAAGAACAATGCACCCTTGTGCCCCACACCAGAAAAGCAATTCAAAGTTATCATCATGTAAGTAAACACTTTCTGTCAATAGAATGGTACACTTACTAACATATTCAGATTTATGGATGTTTCTTTCCTGGGGATGAGATACATTAACCTGTTCTTGAAGAATAATAATAATAATTCTGCTTTTATATAGCGCTTAATACATCTATGATGTCTGTAAGCGCTTTACAGATATACTATTACCCCTGTCATTGGATTCAATACTTGCCCGCACACATTGTGTGCACAATCTCCACTCCCTGGGGAGCATTCCAGCCTGAATGAACTACAATACTTGGAACCCAGTCAGCATACATTCCCTGTTGCTATGTCTAGCAAGCCTCGGGCATGTTTTTAACCTTTCTTCAAACAGATAGCATAAAATTTAAATATGATAGCATAAACCAGTCTATTAGGCCTAAAACAAAAAGATGTTGTATTGCTCTTTAGGTGCCCAAAAATTGGTCGGTCGGTCAGAAATCTCTTTAAAAAAAAAATACTTTTAAAACTTTTTTTTCTCCCTATTTGGGCTGATATTTCTTAGTTTTGAGTGCTTTAATATTTCTTTTCTCTAAAAGACGTAATTTTTTTATAGAAATCTGACCGTAGATTTCAAGACTTTCGGGTCTGTCGCAAAGGGCAATACAAAATCTTTTTTTTAAGGCCTTACATTGGCTTTGGAACCACACATCACCTGCTCAAAGTCAAGCGTCTTCTGATTAGCGAGCATGTTGTCCCTCTCCGCTTGGTTAGCGTTCACCAGCCTTGAGACCTGGTCCCGGTAGCTGCTCATGATCAGATCCAGGGCCGACTGGTGCTCCTCCAAGGCCACCCGCAGCTCCTGGTTCTCTTTCTGTAGCTCCCTTATCTGTCGATTCTCCTGCTGTATCCCGAGGATGAGGGCGGAGCGGGGCCGGTGGCGGGCGATGTTGTTCATCTCCTCGATCTCCTCTTGGTACTGAAAATACAAAAATTATAGTGTGTGTGTGTAATTGCTTTTAACTTTTCACATTTAGAATCATGGATTAACATTAATTGATTTACATTAATTTAATTGATTGATGACCAAAATCATATTCCTCTAAATTAGAAATGTACAATTAAAAACTCTTACAGCCCCACTGCACTACTTATAGCTACTTGCACCCTCTATACAGCAAAGATTGCCTAATCGGTGACCATTGGTCCCCCATGATCCTTTTTTTTCATTCTGTTAATTGGAGCTTATTTGATGAGATAACCACCTGTCAGTAACCATGCAGGCTCCAGCTCTGATCCCTCCTGGCCAAACTAGAGCGGTGGGGCTTTAAAGCATTCAAAACTGAGAAATATCAACCCAAAGAGCAGAACAAAAAGAAGTTAAAAAAAAGGATTTCTGACCGACCGACACATATTTTGGCACCTAAAGGGCAATACAACATCTTTTTTTGTTAGGCCTTACATAAAATACTGACTGCAAAGCAATCATGGCAAGAGCTTAATAGCTGTACAATTCAAAACTCTTAAATCCTTCCTCTACAATAAGAACAATTAGCAGAGATGATTACCTCTTTCATGACTTCAATTTTCTTGTTTAACGTCGTTGTTTCTTGAATGAGATGGTCAGCTGCGCTGTCGTGTTCCTTTAACCTTTCAACCAGTCTCCTGGCATCAGATAGTACCATGTCTATGGACAACGTCATCATTCTATGATGGTCAACTGCTGAAGTCTATCCAATGTGTTGGAGTCACTGTAGAGAAAAGCAAATTATCATAAAATATTATCATCATCGTGTAGACCTGGGAGATGTTTCCCAAAGACTAAGATTGACTTTAAGTTGAACCTAACTATGGCAGGCCTTTCATGCCACTAGTTCCTCTAACCATTCCTGACATTGGTTTCTCAAGGGACATACAAATCGTGGTCACAAATATACAGAATTCATTTTTTTGGATAATTCATTATTGAAGGAATTTTTAAAATCTAAAGATCAAAATGGTTAGAGCAAATAGTGGCATGAACGGCCTGCCATAGTTAAGTCCAACTTAAAGTCAATCTTAGTCTTTGAGAAACACTCCTCAGATCATCATCTACCTGACACTTGCAAGCCCCAGAAGATCTAAAAGCGCTGACCCCCTGTACGATGCAATGCATCCAACACTGGATTTGGACAATCTAATCAATATCGAACTTTATGTAATGACTCAGTCACTGACTTAAGAAGAAGACAAATTGTTTAGAGTCTGTTTCCCATCCTGTGGGGCCGGTTCCTTGCAGGCTTGCCCTTATATTGTTGTAAAACTTAAAGTGAAAACACGATAACTTAAAATACTTTTAACTTTTAGCAGTAGGGGCGCTGGTCCGAGAATAAGGATTGTCTGCATAAATGAGGATCGTCTTTGTAAACATGGACAGGCAGAGCTGCCAACCCTGTGCGACCAAAAAAAGGAATCATGATGGCAAAAAAAAGGAATTCATGAAAACGAAACTTTCAACCACGCGCGACACACTTCCAATGCAGAAATGTTCATTCCTCAAGCTGTTTTTTCCATACAAGCAGGTTTTTTTTGTTTTGGTTATTTTGGTATTATCGGCATTCATTCTTTTTGAGAATATTTTTCTCTTCAAGTATGTTTTAAAATTAGTTTTCTATTGAATTTGTGATCAAATCACCATTTTAGGGCAGTTATTTGATGTGTAATAGACTGTTTGTTTTTTTGTTTTGTTTTTTTTAAATTAAAAAAAATAAAAAAAAATCAAAAAACGTATTTTATGAAGAAAAAACGTACTACTGTAATTTGGAGGTAAAAACAGAGTAATTCCGGCAAAAACGGATTGGTTGGCAGCTCTGGACAGGCATGTCCTAAAAATAAAGATTGTACAAATGTTTGTGGGCGATTCTTATTTCAGATAGACTCTACGTGCGTTGGCGATGCAAAAACTGATTCCGTGATGCTGCTCCTTGATTCATTTCTCACTTACTTTGTAGATCTAGGCCTACAGAGACTTTCGTTATGATAATGATTATGAGAGATAAATCCTTGGGAAGACAGACAACCCATAATAAGTAGACGGTGAACTGGAATCCATTTTTCGCATTGCCAGCCCGCGGATCCGAAACCCTACACTCACAGAGCGCTGAAGAAAAAACACGTTCGCAAAAATGTGAAAGATCCTTATTTTTTAGGATGCGATTTGTCCGGGTTTATGCGAATAGGGTCTAGACTAGATCTAGACCCTACCCTCGTTTAAATGCGGACGATCCTCATTCTCATTTACACAATATTTTTTAAGACAATGAAAGAGGAGGTATTTGCATGACACGATCTAATAATTCTATTAGAAACAGCAGGGCCATAAGTAATAAATATTAAGAGACGAAAACAAAGAAACCAGTTTTTCACCCACGCTCGACACAACATCAACAAAAATGACCCCGCCTCCAGCTCGGGCGGAATCGCTCATATCACACTGCACTGGCACTGCACTGTTGCCGATGGACCGGGCGCCGACACTCCACTTACTCAGTAAATAGACTTGAAACTACAAGATCAAAAGCAGCATTTTCATATAAGTTCACTAAAAAACAAAACTTATAATACTCACAATCCTTTCGAACTGTTAATGGACAAAACAAAAGACCTAAAGAAGGCTACAATCCACAACAAATATCAAATGTTCGTCGTAGCGGCTAGCAACATCACTTCCGACTTGACGATCCAAATGATCCACGACCGCTGTTCGAAACCTAACAAGAGATGGCACTCTTTAATAAAAATGTATAGGATCGAATTTCTTTGAAAAAAAAACTTATGGGGAAACGTAATATAAAGGTAAATTAATATTTTCTTCGATTTTTCTTTGGTCCTATCCGTTCCGGTCTTATCTTCCACTATACATGCTTTAACTTAATTGTAGCCAATGAAAAGCAGCTATCAAATACAACTCTTGAACAATTTTCATGAGAATATTTACAAGACAAAATTATTACAAAACAAAAATACTGATTATTTAGACCTTTTTTCTCATTCAGTTGTTCATATTTGTTTTTGTTATATTGTTTGTTTTTACTTGACAATTTCGAAACATCATTGCCATAAAAATAGTAATCAATAATTTATTACTATAATCGACAGCCAATCAAGTCAGCATTATAATAGCAGCAGTGCTAGTATATATGCATGTTATTGATGAGCTAGAAGAGAGTCC
Organism: Strongylocentrotus droebachiensis; assembly: GCA_035222895.1. NCBI lineage: Eukaryota > Metazoa > Echinodermata > Echinoidea > Camarodonta > Strongylocentrotidae > Strongylocentrotus > Strongylocentrotus droebachiensis. The sequence goes on along the minus strand of JAVYIG010007230.1, from coordinate 48,243 downwards.
CACTTCCAAATCTGGCCGATCAAATTAGACAAAATACTGCAGCTAAGATGAAGTTAACCATATTTTGCACAGGTATATCCAATTGAACAAAAACAAAACTGCACGGAGAACTGATGCCATTATATCCATTTGCTACATACATGTACTTTCTTAAATCAATCTACCAACCAATTATAAATCAAATCTGAGCCTATATAGCTCTTTCATGAGCGAAAGCCTCGATTTATATGATTATATTATTCTCTCCTATACAAGGCTTACAAAGTTACATTCAGTCAGTCAATCGCACAATTCAGTCAAACCATCACCCAACGATTAATCAATCAACCAATCAATCATTCATTCAATATCAATCAATCAATCATTCAATTAATCATTCAATCAATCATTCAGTAAACCAGTCATTACCCAAAAAATTAACCAGCAAACCGATCGGTCAGTCAACCAATCAATCTCTTCATAAATTCAATCAAAACAATTAATCGACCAAGCAATCACAAATAAATAATTGATAGAGCAATCAGTCCTTTCAATCAATAAATCAATCAATCAGCCAGTCAATCGATCCAACAACCGCCTTATCAGTCAGTTAAGCAATTAATGGACGAACCACAGTCAATAAATCAATCGTTCAATTAAAGAGAATTTTTAAAATCTTTTTGTTAATGATTAATCATAATTATGAATAATAACACGATCAGTCAGTCAATCAATCAACAAGTTACTCAACCAAACAATTATTTACCAATGAATCAGATCAATGAATAAATCAATAAATCTAAGAGCAATTAATAAAACAATTAATCAACCAACCAATCAGATTGATCATTCAACAAATTAATTTCACTTAATAATCAATCAATCAATCAACCAACGACTCAGTCAACCACTCAACCAGTCAAGTAATCTATATATCAATAATGATTCAATCAATCAGTCAAAAATTCAATATTTCATTCAAGAAATCAATCAATCTTCTACAGGAAGAGCTTAATTAATAAAGAACTCATTTACAACAATATTCACAATTTCTATAAAAGCCTTTATTGAAAATGATGCATACTTAACCATGCCGATTCTCCAACCCATCATAATTCTGGTCTTTCTTTGAAGAAAATCTGTATTTTCTCTCAAAATAGAAACCATAAATACAAAGGAAAGTGAATTACATCAGCTTTTATAAGGCAGTTGCACTACTTATATTTCCTAAATACCAGAATTTAGCAGAGCTTTAATGAACAACATAAAAAAAACTCCTTCAAGAAAAATAGTATGCTATTTAGCATGGCTTTGTGCTTGTATAATATAGTGCAATTACAGTGCTAATTATTATGTGTCTTTGCTGAATGAATACCGTCATAATACTTTCTAACCACAATATTCTGGAAGACTAATGTCTGTTTTCAGTATTTATAATGCTTACTTGCACCAAGAATCAGTAATAAACTGAAAATACTTGGGGGAAAAATCCCAAATAAAACAAAATAGTAGCAAAATTTAAGCATAACTATCTGAAATTGATAATGCATTTCACTTCAATATCTTTAGTTCATTACTCATTTTACAATCATTCTTTTCATGTTATTTTTCTAAAGTCCTAAAAACAAGTTCTTCAGTTTCACTAAATCACCACAAAGATGAGTGAATCTTGAAGTTTAAAAACTATTCTTGACATTTAAAATGAACACCAAATAAAATTACCCACCTAACAAATATGTAAAAAGCGAGTAAAAAAGGCTTACAAATGAAACGACGGTGGCAAGTTAGTTTATACATAATATTAACTTATGGAAGAATAAATATAATAATAATACAAAAAATAGCACTGCCTATGATCTATAATGAAAATGGTTAAAATGTTTAGACCTCAACTCTGGGCCCTCTACCATAAAAATTGACAATCAATAGCATAACCTTTGTATCTTCATTATTACAGTAGTTGAGTGTATCTTACAGAGAATTTTATCCTGCAACATAAAATGATTGAAAGTTACTATTTATTTTTAGAGACATAATGGCCTGAAGGAAGATATTATGTATTTTGAGAAAAAAAACTGATGTATGTTACAGGGCTCCAACATCCAAAATTATCAGCTTCATATATATTACTTCTGTAAAGAAATAAGTTTTAAGACACTCTGAACAAAGGTTAAAACCACTTGTGAGTATGGTAGTCAACACATTTGCATAAATATTGAAACATTCAACTCCTAGAAAGTTCAGTGCAGACCTAAAAATCCATTTCCCCTCTCATTTTACGCACTTTAATTGCTGCCCAATCGAAGGAGTAAGATTTACATGGGATGAATTTGACATCTTCTTCTAAAGATGTACAGATATATAAATTCAGTGATAGATCCCCTTTAAATCATTAATGGCAATACAAAAATAGTCCAGTACTGTCATTATCATCAGTCTTCAGCTATGAAAATACATATAAATATTTTGTTCTAATACTCTTTCTAAATCGGTACTGCAGATTTAATACAAATATCATCAAATATATACATTATTAGTACTTAGCTTCAATATCCTGATGAATATAAAAAGAAGAAATATATACAGCCTGTTTCAATGGAGAAGACATACTTTGGAAAGACAGTTGTGATTTGGAATATGATGAGGTGAATACAGAAATCCTATATTTTTTTAATGAGCCCTACTGCAAAAAATGTTCACCCACTTTGTTTGGTTCATGATGTGGTTAACAGTGGTAAGAAATGTCACTGCCAAAATAAGGAATTACTGATATCTATGATGTAATAATAGACCTCCATTAACAGCAATAGTTAATACTAGACAATAAAGTTAAATTGAATTACATGTACATGGAATAACCAATTCCATGGAAGTCGTTCATTATATGCCTTGAATATAGGCCAAACGATACAAATATTAGTCTACAAAGGAAGACTTTTAGACAAAATGTCTACATGAAAATCGTAGACTCAGAATTTCTCTTTTATCTTTAGAGGACCTATAATAATAATATGCCAACCATAATAATACATTTTGAGTAATGCCCCAAGATAGAAGGCACTTAGGAGAAAAACGGGAATTAATGAAATTATTTTTACACGACAAACGGGAGAGTTGTCCATCACTGTGTCACAACCTACTGACCTTATTGCCAATTTGAGATTTGCATAGCTTTAGTGATTTCATATTTCAAACATTCATAAATCTCTTATTAATAGTCCAATTTTTTATTTCAAACTTTCACCATTCTATTACTCCCATTTTTTCTACTTTCATACAAATGAACTTATTACAAGGGTTGGATTGCCTTTAAAGCCCCTCTGCACTAGTTTGGTCAGAGGGGATTAGACCTCCTTGCATGGTCACTGGCAGGTGGTTATCTCATCAAATCAGCTCTCAATTGACATAAGAAAAAGGGGATCATGGGGGATCAATGGATACCACTTAGGCATGGTTGGCTGTATAGAGGGCGCAAGTAGCTATTAGTGGTGCAGTGGGGCTTAAAGCAAAGTTTAACTAGGGGGGCTCTCAAAAATATGGGCCATAGCAGTTCTAAGAGGAGGTCTAATCGTATTCTTTGATGGAAGAGTACACCCTGCATCCACAGCAGTATTTGCCTCCCCTGTGGAGCTTGAAGAACAGGATCAAAATGAACCAGACCAGTAGAATCTAGAGAGAAAGAGAGTGATAAAAAGAGCGAAACAATATGATAAATGGTTGCTATAAATCAATGATTATTAATTAAATGTCATTGTTATTGTGATGACTATCATTATCTTTGTTTTGTTTTATCGTTTTATAGCTATGTGGATCCCCACAGAATGCCCCCCCCCCTCTCTATTTTTGTGTGTATCTATATACTACGTGTCTTTAAATCCTGTCTGCACTAGTTCGGACAGGAGGGATTAGACCTCCCAGCTGACAGGTGGTTATCTCATCAAATCAGCTCTCAATTAACATATGAAAAAGGGCATCATGGGGGACCAATGAGTAGGCACATCACTTAGGCATTGTTTGCTCTATAGAGGGCGTAAGTAGCCACGAGTAGTGCAGTCCTGCGTTAAAGAAACCATTTACCTGTATGATGACGAAGACAATGCAGACGACACCAATCAAGGTCAACCAATCCTGTAGCTCCATCAAGATGTAATCCTCACAACCCTGCAAGAAAAATAAATGCATTTTTAATCCATAATTAATCCATTTTCAAGAATTATTTCTTGCAATGCACTGTGCGCTGATTATGGCTGCCGGAGCTAAAGCTAGGGTAATAATTTCCAAAGCTCTTTGGAAGCGCAAAGAGACGTTATATAATGTGATGTGCGCTATAAAAGAACCAAATATTATTATTATTATTATTATCCATCAGATATATATCATCAATTGTCCATCAATCACTAATTTCCATCAATTTCCTTTGACTTTTACAAAAATTTCACATACATCTTAATAAAAAACAACTGAATTGTTCATACCCCTTGTAAATATGATGCTTTTTGTGTTTTTTGAAAGCTGTTTGAATTAGGGCCTTTGTAGAATAATTTTAGATGTTTGCTTTAATATGTCACATTCTAAAGAAACGGAAATCCTGACAAATAATTTTATATACACAAAATTACAAAACTGAATAAATTAGTTGTTAACTGTATATGGTAAAGATTTATATACAAGAGTCTGATTCCTCTGTTTACTGCTTCCTCAAAAAGCAACCTGTTCTCTAGGTTGGATTGTACATTAAACTTGAAGATGAAAAAAGGTACATCTATGGTACATGAACCTACCTATAACAAGATCTATCTATGCATCTATCTATCTAATCCATCCATCTAATCCATCCATTTAATCCATCCATCTAATCCGTTAAGGTTTTATCTTCTGTACATGCTTTATCTAAATTGTAGCCTATGAAAAGCAGGGGAACAAATTTAGTTTTTTTTCCCAAAACTTTTTGTTAGTTTTTGAAAACAGACATTTGAAATTGTCCTTTATCTGATTTCTTGATAAAAATATTTACAAGACAATTAACAAAACAAAATGCTTATTATTAAGACATTTTTCTCTTTTGCAATATTTTCTTTTACATGACAATTACAAAACATATATCAACTTAAAAAATAATCAATAATTTATTACAAAGTTACAATCAATCGGTCGAAAATTGCACAACCAGTCTATTGGTCAAATAATCAATATAAAGCAATCAAACCATTGACCAACAACTCAATCAATCAATCAGTCAAACAATTGATTCCAATCAATGACACAGTCAGTCGGTCAATCAATAAATCAAACGATCAATCAATTAACAAAATACTCAACCAAGCCATCAGTTTACAAATCAATCAATAAATCAATCAATCTATAAGAGCAGTTAATAAAGCAATTGGTTAATTAATCAACCAATCAGATCAATCATTCAACCAATTGATTTCAACTAATATTCAATCAATCAATAAATCATATAATGGATCAGTCAAGTAACCATTAACCAATCAATCAATCAAGTAATCTATCAATAATGATCCAATCAATCAGTCAAACATTCAAAATTTCATTCAAGAAATCAATCAATCTTCTACAGGAAGAGCTTAATAAATAAAGTACTCATTCACAGCAATGTTTCCAATTTCTATAAAAGCCTTTATTGAAAATGATGCATACTTAACCATGTCGATTTACCTACCCATTATAATAATGGTCTTTCTTTGAAGAAAAGTCGTATTTTCTCTCAAAATAGAAACCATAAATACAAAGGAAAGTGAATTACATCAGCTTTTATAAGGCAGTTTCACTACTTATTTTTCCTAAATACCAGAATTTAGTAGAGCTTTCATAAACAATACAAAATAACTCCTTCAAGAAAAATAGTATACTCTTTAGCATGACTTTGTGCTTGTATAATAGTGCAATTACAGTGCTAATTATTATGTGTCTTTGCTGAAAGAATACCGTCATAATACTTTCTAACCACAATATTCTGGAAGACTAATGTCTGTTTTCAGTATTTATAATGCTTACTTGCACCAAGAATCAGTAATAAACTGAAAATACTTGGGGGAAAAATCCCAAATAAAACAAAATAGTAGCAAAATTTAAGCATAATTATCTGAAATTGATAATGCATTTCACTTCAATATCTTTAGTTCATTACTCATTTTACAATCATTCTTTTCATGTTATTTTTCTAAAGTCCTAAAAACAAGTTCTTCAGTTTCACTAAATCACCACAAAGATGAGTGAATCTTGAAGTTTAAAAACTATTCTTGACATTTAAAATGAACACCAAATAAAATTACCCACCTAACAAATATGTAAAAAGCAAGTAAAAAAGGCTTACAAATGAAACGACGGTGGCAAGTTAGTTTATACATAATATTAACTTATGGAAGAATAAATATAATAATAATACAAAAAATAGCACTGCCTATGATCTATAATGAAAATGGTTAAAATGTTTAGACCTCAACTCTGGGCCCTCTACCATAAAAATTGACAATCAATAGCATAACCTTTGTATCTTCATTATTACAGTAGTTGAGTGTATCTTACAGAGAATTTTATCCTGCAACATAAAATGATTGAAAGTTACTATTTATTTTTAGAGACATAATGGCCTGAAGGAAGATATTATGTATTTTGAGAAAAAAAAACTGATGTATGTTACAGGGCTCCAACATCCAAAATTATCAGCTTCATATATATTACTTCTGTAAAGAAATAAGTTTTAAGACACTCTGAACAAAGGTTAAAGCCACTTGTGAGTATGGTAGTCAACACATTTGCATAAATATTGAAACATTCAACTCCTAGAAAGTTCAGTGCAGACCTAAAAATCCATTTTCCCTCTCATTTTACGCACTTTAATTGCTGCCCAATCGAAGGAGTAAGATTTACATGGCATGAATTTGACATCTTCTTCTAAAGATGTACAGATATATAAATTCAGTGATAGATCCCCTTTAAATCATTAATGGCAATACAAAAATAGTCCAGTACTGTCATTATCATCAGTCTTCAGCTATGAAAATACATATAAATATTTTGTTCTAATACTCTTTCTAAATCGGTACTGCAGATTTAATACAAATATCATCAAATATATACATTACTAGTACCTAGCTTCAGTAGCCTGATGAATATAAAAAGAAGAAATATATACAACTTGTTTATTTGAAGAAGACATACTTTGGAAAGACAGTTGTGCTTTGGAATACAATAGGGGGAATACAGAAGTTCTTCATTTTTTAATGAGCTCTACTGCAAAAAATGCTAACCCACGTTTTTGGGTTCATGATGTGGTTACAGTGGTAACAAATATCATTGCCAAAATGTGGACTTTTTGATATCTATGATGTAATAATAGACCTCCATTAACAGCAGTAGTTAGTACTAGACATTATAACTGAATTAAATTACATGAGCATTGAATAACCAATGCTATGGAAGCCATTCATTATATGCCTTGAATATAGGCCAAACGATACAAATATTAGTCTACAAAGGAAGACTTTTAGACAAAATGTCTACATGAAAATCGTAGACTCAGAATTTCTCTTTTCTCTTTAGAGGACCTATAATAATAATATGCCAACCATAATATATTTTGAGTAATGCCCCAAGATAGAAGGCACTTAGGAGAAAAACAGGAATTAATGAAATTATTTTTACACGACAAACGGGAGAGTTGTCCATCACTGTGTCACAACCTACTGACCTTATTGCCAATTTGAGATTTGCATAGCTTTAGTGATTTCATATTTCAAACATTCATAAATCTCTTATTAATAGTCCAATTTTTTATTTCAAACTTTCACCATTCTATTACTCCCATTTTTTCTACTTTCATACAAATGAACTTATTACAAGGGTTGGATTGCCTTTACAGCCCCTCTGCACTAGTTTGGTCAGAGGGGATTAGACCTCCTTGCATGGTCACTGGCAGGTGGTTATCTCATCAAATCAGCTCTCAATTAACATGAAGAAAAAGGGGATCATGGGGGATCAATGGATACCACTTAGGCATGGTTGGCTGTATAGAGGGCGCAAGTAGCTATTAGTGGTGCAGTGGGGCTTAAAGCAAAGTTTAACTAGGGGGGGCTCTCAAGAATATGGGCCATAGCAGTTCTAAGAGGAGGTCTAATCGTATTCTTTGATGGAAGAGTACACCCTGCATCCACAGCAGTATTTGCCTCCCCTGTGGAGCTTGAAGAACAGGATCAAAATGAACCAGACCAGTAGAATCTAGAGAGAAAGAGAGTGATAAAAAGAGAGAAACAATATGATAAATGGTTGCTATAAATCAATGATTATTAATTAAATGTCATCGTTATTGTGATGACTATCATTATCTTTATTGTTTTGTTTTATCGTTTTATAGCTATGTGGAGCCCCACAGAATGCCCCCCCCCCCTCTCTATTTTTGTGTGTATCTATATACTACGTGTCTTTAAATCCTGTCTGCACTAGTTCGGACAGGAGGGATTAGACCTCCCAGCTGACAGGTGGTTATCTCATCAAATCAGCTCTCAATTAACATATGAAAAAGGGCATCATGGGGGACCAATGAGTAGGCATATCACTTAGGCATTGTTTGCTCTATAGAGGGCGTAAGTAGCCACGAGTAGTGCAGTCCTGCGTTAAAGAAACCATTTACCTGTATGATGACGAAGACAATGCAGACGACACCAATCAAGGTCAACCAATCCTGTAGCTCCATCAAGATGTAATCCTCACAACCCTGCAAGAAAAATAAATGCATTTTTAATCCATAATTAATCCATAATTCAAGAATTATTTCTTGCAATGCACTGTGCGCTGATTATGGCTGCCGGAGCTAAAGCTAGGGTAATAATTTCCAAAGCTCTTTGGAAGCGCAAAGAGACGTTATATAATGCGATGTGCGCTATAAAAGAACCAAATATTATTATTATTATTATTATCCATCAGATATATATCATCAATTGTCCATCAATCACTAATTTCTATCAATTTCCTTTGACTTTTACCAAAATTTCACATACGGTACATCTTAATAAAAAACAACTGAATTGTTCAAACCCATTGTAAATATGATGCTTTTTGTGTTTTCTGAAAGCTGTTTGAATTAGGGCCTTTGTTGAATACTTTTAGATGTTTGCTTTAATATGTCACATTCTAAAGAAACAGAAATCCTGACAAATCATTTTTCATACACAAAATTACAAAACTGAATAAATTAGTTGTTAACTGTATATGGTAAAGATTTATATACAAGAGTCTGATTCCTCTTATGTTTATTGCTTCCTCAAAAAGCAACCTGTTCTCTAGGTTGGATTGTACATTAAACTTGAAGATGAAAAAAGGTACATCTATGGTACATGAACCTACCTATAACACGATCTATCTATGCATCTATCTATCTAATCCACCCATCTAATCCATCCATTTAATCCATCCATCTAATCTATATATCTAATCCATCAATCTATCCATCCATCTAATCCATCTATCTAAACCGTCCCCACACCCACCTACCCATCCGTTCATCCACCTGCATGTATAAAGTGTATTTCCCATTTATTACTCATTAATATTTAGCTAAATGTGGGGAGGATAGCACTTCTGACAGAAATTGATTTTCAGAGTGATTCAAAATGTGCATGATGGACAGAGTACATCAATGAGACCGGTAACTTACCTCCATGTAGTAGCTAGTGCATGCACCTTCTGGGCCGTTACAGCATGAGTTGGGAACGATACCAGGCGGAAACCCTCCAGTTACCTCCCAATCTGTAGGTGAATTTACTCCACAGCACTCAACCTGTTGGGATGTAAGATAAATAGATAGGTAGTTTATTGGTTTCCACAATATCTCATTTTACAAAGAGTGTAACAATATATTGAAAATGATTATAATATACATGTACATACAATACCGTACACTATTCAGAATATTGTCCTTGAGTTAAAGTGGTGGAGCCTAAGGAAACGCAGAGCTTGTTGTGGATATGCTCCTTAAACTACAAATGACATAATTATCTAAAGATAGGTTCATAAAATACAAATACACTAAACAGGGAAAGGGAGAATACAGGGATACATGAACCGATACTCACATTTAACTACAAAAGACAAGGGAAAGGGAAGGGAATATATCTGCAGCTTATTGAAACAATAGTACAATGTAGTTTGTTCTCAATATGAGTATAATATGTACATAGTTGGCATGGCCATACTGTTATTTACTCATTGTAATCAACAAAAGTATACAGCTTGGAGACAAAAATAGTCAGGAATCAAGAGTGACAATTGTATTCAAATAATAACAAAAGGGAAGCAACGTGGAGGTGTTGTGGTGTAGCAGTTTATTCACTTGGCTCTACATCCAATGGTGAGGGTTCAAATCCTTTGAAAAGACATTAAAGATAAACTTGACTTCTGGTAAAAAAAAGAAAATTAATTCTCACAGAATCAAACAAAACTTACACTGAATGTTCAAGATTACAAATAAATGACATGTGCCAAACAATTTTAGAAGAAAATGTATACTGGGTCTGGCTGAGTAATGAGCATAAAAAGACAAGGAAATCAAGGTAGTACCAGCCCCGACAACATGTGTGTTGTCCCATATAAAGCTTTCTGTGTACAGCGCTTGTTACTTTACCAAGACTCGGTCAAATTTATTATGATTTTGATGACCCCAGAACCTTGCAGTGCACACCAATACTTACATGCTACATGATCAACTGTTTCTGATCCTTTTCACACCTTTTCTTTGACAATGCAATCGCATTACCAGTACTAAAGTTTATCTTTAAAGATGCATAGCAGTAGGATCAATGGGGAATTCGACACCATTTGTGTTTTTACCTATAAGTGTTGTCAATCACCAGCCTTAGTTTTCAGTTTTTGACCATCGGGCCTTATGTAATGCTCTGCATTTTTTTACCAATCGTCCCATATACAAAAGTTATTATCTTACGTTTCCCTCACCCAAGAGACTCTCCAAGAGACTAGGGGGTAGTTCTCGATGGGACCATGGCTTTGCTGTGTGCGAGACTTACATGTATACACCCATTAATGGTATTTACACCAAATCTGGTGCGAGCAAATCCTGACCTACTGCACATGGAAAATGCATGACTAACATCTCCCTTTAATCCACACTTGCCACTCTCCATGATATGTCACCTGACAATCCCACCGCTGCCACCATGTTGAATGATCAGGGGGCATTTCACAAAACTTGCCAACAGAGACAAATGACAGTTGTTGTTATAAGCTACTGAAATCCTTGCTTCTGATTGGTTAGCACCAGATATTTGTCATTTGTCATTGAAAAAAGGCTTTGTGAAACGGGTCCCTGATGGACAGATAAATAAGAGATCATTGTAGACAATGTTCATGGATAAGTGGCCATCTTGAAAGTGCTTTATTCTGGTATTCCTCCGCCAATCGCGGCCTCATTATGCACATCAATGAACTATTGGTGTTGTTCATATGGTACCACAGGGCACAGCACAAACCCACCTCTTGTTGCAGAGTGTCCCACGCCGTCTTCATCTCGGCATTGTTCTCATCCTGGTAGTAATAGAGTCCTCGTTTCATGCTCGCCGACACGTAGCTCGACATGTCGCCTCTCATGTGAAGACCTGCGAAGGCAATGATGATAGCTGTCACCTCCAGGCAGATCACGATGACGACCATAAAATAGAACTGAGAGAAAAGAAAATAAAGAATATTAGAAACGTTAAATCAGCAAAAAGGACGCGTGGTGGTTCAATTATCATTTTTGCGGAGAAAGGGGCATTAAAAGAAAAAGATCGCAATTTTTCATTGCAGTGTGATTGTACAAAAGAATTGAGTTTTTTCCGCCTAAAACTTCTGTGAAGTCCAATTTGTAAAAAATGTGTAACTTGTAAAATAAGGGAACATCATGTTAATTTTGTTTGGATATCCTCGCATATTCCACCAACGTGCCTCCTAGAATGGTACAAACTCCATAACTTTTACCTTCTACATTTATTCTTTTCTTTCATATGAAATAACGGAGGGACACAGGCATCATGGGAAGGGGGGCGATACTTTACTTGGTGAAAGCAATGCGAAAGTACCAAGCCAATTGTTTAGCAGAAGGGGTGGGAAGGGTCCTTATCATCGTATATGTTTCTTTTCTCTCCATTGTTTTTTTATATTCAATTTTTTTTTTTTTTTTTCATTTATTTATTCATATTTAGTGTGTCTTTGTTTGGGGGGGGGGGGGTGTGCTCCCCAAGTCCCCAGTACATGTAGCTACACCACTAGTCTTACCACGAGAAGACAGCAGACGCCCTCCCTGACTGCTGCTACACACCCGACGATGGCGACGATGACGATGAAAATCCCGATGACGATGAGGATGTACGCAGCATACATGTATGATATATTGGGAAGGAGGGAGGCGTACGCCCCGGAGGTAACTCCTACCAGAACATGGATACCGGTGATGAACAAGCCAACGCCCGAGAGCTAGGGAAAGAAAAACAAGAAATTGCAATTAATATATGAAAGGCTGCTATTTAACTACGGATTTGCTATCGTGTCCAATGTATACATCTAGGAAATACTAGGGAGAAGAGAGGCGTTGCGCCTGAGGTGACGCCTACCAGTCATGGATACCGGTGATAATTACGGGAAGACTGATGCCCAAAAGCTGGAGGAAGGGAAAAAATGTCTTAATAATTGCCATGAATACAAAAGGCTGTTTTTAACCTACTGATTCGCTACCGTGATAAATGCACAGATGAAGAAAATATAAGGGAGAAGAGAGGTGTATGCCCCTGAGGTGACGCCTACCAGTCATGAATACCAGTAGACTTACGCCCAAGAGCAGGAGGAAGGGAAAAAGTAACTTTAAATTGCCATAAATATATATATGAAAGGCTGTTTTAAACTACCGGTATTGATTTGCTATCGTATAAATGCAATGCACACATGTAGGAAATACCTTTCACTGACATGTTTCTGTCATTTTTCTGCTTTTATCAAAACGTACTTAAAATATGTACATAAAATATGTACATTTTTAGTAGAACTACAAATTTGCCAAAATCAAAGGTGTTTGGGGCATGCACAGGCCTAACATTTTATCCTTTGACATGTATACACAGACAGAAAAAAAAATCCACCGAGTTACATGTCTGATAATTGTTTAAATGTATACAAACATGCACTGTACCTAAAATGTACATCATCTGCAGACCACTGCATCAGGTTATCACATTTTTAAAAAGCCACCTATAGCTGAAACAGTGGTTACAGAAATGACACCATTTCGTTTAAAAAAGAAGAAAAATTCAACCTTGACTGCTACAACCCATGACGGCCATTGAAAGGAAAGTTAACATCTCTTCTTCCTCTTTTCATTCAAGGCTCTTTGTTGACACTGTCACTATTGATTCAGACATTTTCAAACCTTGGCACCATTCTCACACCCCCTATCCTTTGTCTGATTTTTCAATTTATTATGAGAATAGTATTTTTTCTCCATAATTGTGGTTTCTGTTCAGAAGTTCTTTTGTGAATAAGTTTCTGCTGGTCCAGTAGTGGTTTGGGGAGGAACTCAATGAAAACCTTGTAATGTAAATGGTAGCATGGACAAGAAAGTAATATCATAAATGTTCATTAAAAAAAAGAGGACCATGGGGGATCAACAGGTACCGCTGAAGCATAGTTGGCTGTATAGAGGACGCAAATAGCTACAAGTTTATCAAGTCCCGCTTTGAAGGTTTGAGATCCATTTTCAACTTTCTAAACAAATGACAAAATATTGTTGTGTAGTATTGTCCCAAAACCCAGTTAATAGGCAAATTTTGGCGATTATGTAATGCACAGTTACTGTCGCTAAGTTTGGTCAAGCTTTGCCATACCGCCATATTGAATCTGTGCATTTTGTAAAGTACCCTCATATTTACAGCCTGACAAGATGCCCAGTTTGAGATGCACTTTAAAGCCAAGTTCACATCTTTATAATCCTTCCCCATAGAAAGACCCAAGTGCATTTGTAATCCAAGTCCCAGGAAATACCACCTCTATTATGTTTAAGCCCCATACATAGAACTACCAAGTTGTCCATTGTTTTGGCGGACCTCATTCATGTCTTTGTCGCTTTGACACAATGTAAACTACCGGTACCCTCATATTATTTGTACCCTTCTTTATAAATACATGTATTACATGTTCTGGTTTTCTGGAAGAAGAGTCAAGTTTTTATCACCATCAGATCTTTATCTTGTGTTTTTAATGTGGAAGTTCATAATGATGTGACTGATTTGATTCTCCAGAATTTGAAGATATTAAATATTCTCATATGACTCTGAATTTACAAGTTGCTGCTTCATTTTTATGTATCTCTCCTGCTGCCAATATTAAATACACCAATATGAGTCCCCTTTGTGAACAAAGCATATTATGACTTATCTGAAGTATAATATACCAAAGAAAGATAAAGAATGGCATAGAAAGCTTGTAACCAGTATGTGTCTCTCTTTGTCCTTATCATTATTGTACAAATGTACATGTACCTGTATTCTCATACTTTTTAAACAAATAGTGCATGAATTCTGGGTAACAGTGTACATTTATGAGTCAGATTGAACTGTAAACATATCAATTCCAAGGAATCTTATCATTGGACAAATAGATCATGGTGGCAAGATAAAAAAGATAATCTACTATACTTCATTGTGACAAAACATGTATTATGTAACTGAATCCTCTTGTCAGTATTTCCACTAAAAAGTGCAGGAATAAGTGATATTGGCTATTTTCATGGATGTTTCCCCCTTCATTTTATTCACCAAAACACTTTGATACTATGGAATGCATAACATCAACCGTTATCTTAACTGCCAACCATGAAGTTTCAACCACAATACCACAACAGTCATTGCAGCATAGAAGACTCTCTACCAAAAACACCTGTACAAAAAACAATTACCTTCAAAACTACATACCATTTATAAGGGTTGGTACGTACGCACAATGGGTACAGCCTACGCTTTTTGACTCAAGCAGTTTTTATTGTCAGTGGCTATGGTTCATGAAGGTGAAGTGGCCGACTTGTTTTCTTTGTGGTGCATGGGGGTTGGTATTTTCTGAAAAGAGTGGACTAGTGGAGCAGAGCCCAAGGTTTCTAATTCTATAGAATGCAACAAATTTCTGCTCTCTGCATAGCTCTCTATATACATTCGCCTGGGTTACTACTTTCTAAATTGCGTAGGCTGTGTGCGATCTTAATCTATATTGTGATATTACATGGTCTTTTACACGGGCGATTTGATCAAAGAGTTGTAATTAAAGATTGTAATAAATGTAAATATTGGCATTAAATATTGTGATATATGACTGTTCTGACAGGTACACTGTACATGGACAAAGTAATTTCAGTGTTAAAGCATAGGAAGAAGTAATAGTTTCCATCACTACAGTGTAATTATGAAAAAGGGAAATGATATAAGAACACAGCACAGTATGATGTAAATTCCAGTTTCCAGACATGGACCATGAACAAAAAAATAATAAATAAATTCAAATCCTACATTGGAATTGTGCCTTTTTTCCCCCAAAGAATATAATATGAAAAAGTTTGCAGTTCAAAGAGCATGGTTGAGGAATGAAAATTGCACAAAAATAAGAGAACATGACAGCACAAAAGAAGAAGAGAAAATGACAACACAAAAGAAGAAGAGAAAATGACAGCACAAAAGAAGAAGAGAAAATGACAACACAAAAGAAGAAGAGAAAATGACAGCACAAAAGAAGAAGAGAAAATGACAACACAAAAGAAGAAGAGAAAATGACAGCACAAAAGAAGAAGAGAAAATGACAACACAAAAGAAGAGAAAATGACAGCACAAAAGAAGAAGAGAAAATGACAACACAAAAGAAGAAGAGAAAATGACAGCACAAAAGAAGAAGAGAAAATGACAACACAAAAGAAGAAGAGAAAATGACAGCACAAAAGAAGAAGAGAAAATGACAACACAAAAGAAGAAGAGAAAATGACAACACAAAAGAAGAAGAGAAAATGACAGCACAAAAGAAGAGAAAATGACAACACAAAAGAAGAAGAGAAAATGACAGCACAAAAGAAGAAGAGAAAATGACAACACAAAAGAAGAAGAGAAAATGACAGCACAAAAGAAGAAGAGAAAATGACAACACAAAAGAAGAAGAGAAAATGACAACACAAAAGAAGAAGAGAAAATGACAGCACAAAAGAAGAAGAGAAAATGACAACACAAAAGAAGAAGAGAAAATGACAACACAAAAGAAGAAGAGTAAAAGACAACACAAAAGAAGAAAAGTAAAAGACAACACAAAGGAAGAAGAGAAAATGACAACACAGCAGAAGAAGAGAAAATGACAGCACAAAAGAAAGAGAATACACACATGATGACACATCTAGAGTATTCAGTGTCTAACTCTATATGCCAAGTCTATCTCAATAGTGAACAGGACTGTAAAACACTTTAATATCCTCAATAATCAGAAGATGAATCAAGCCTCCCCAGGCTCCCCGAACCAAGTACATGTTAGTAAACAAGGGGGGGGGGGGAAGTAAAGACAAGGTAATATTGAGAAAACCAAACCAAACCAAACCAAACAAAGCAGGGGAAAATATTTCATAATAATGCCCATGTAGGTCTGAGTTAACTTCAGAGCCTACTCTAAATAATTAAGTTTACAAGTCCCTTTTACATTTAAGTTTACAGTATCATTTCACTGTCTGAACATGCAATATCAAATTACAGAAATTATATTTTGTGCCATTCAAAGAAGTAGATTTAAAACATAATTTCTTTGAATGGGAATTTATCTATTCACAATGAGCTTAAAAAAATCAAGACAAAATCAGACCATCTTTTACCTTTGATTCATGGATTATTAGCTAAAAACACGTCATCTCTTGGAATTCCCATATTACACTCCAAACTTTTGCATACGGTATTCATAACAAAGGCCTTAATAAAATTGTAGATCTATTTGAACAATGAATCTGTTATTCATATTTTTCACAGAATAGCAGTATTTAAAAGGAAATTTTCAAAAATGAAAAATTAAATCAACAAATTCTCAAATAAATTACTTACCAAGAACAGGATATCTAAGAAATAGAGGAAGCACTTGACACATGAGACGGTACACCAACACATGATGACTGCTGTTCACTTCCAATCTATCATAGGCAACAATTGTAATAGTAATATTAATAATATTAATGATAATAATGGTTGTGACACTTATATAATACTGATGATGATGTTGATGATAGAGGAAGCACTTTAAAACACAGCCATGTCCCTCCTGGACCCATCAGCAGTAGTGCCAAAACACAGCTGCATACACTTATCCTTTAGTTTTATATGCAGCCTTCAAACAACCCGTCAAAATCTACTTTACAACCTATAGAGATTAGAGAGCCATTTATGTAACTTTGGCAGACTCACAGTGCCGATAGTAATAATAGTAATAATATAAAATTAATGGTGGTGATGAAGAATTGAAGATAATATGGTAGTGGTAATGATGATTGAAAAATTATAATATTAATCATGGTAACAATAATCATAATTATTATAATATAAATAATAATAATAACAATAAGCACAATATAATTAGTTTTATTATAATAACTGCAATAATATTTTATATCTTGGTAGATTTGTATAAAATGAAATGTCATTTAACTAACAAGTTTTTGTTTATCTTCATGATCATCATTAATATGATCGTGTATTAAAGTAAAGTAAAGTAAAGTAAGTAATATTAAACGAAATGACCGGCTTTGCAACTGTATTGTAAAACAACTTACATCATCTAACCAGCAAACAAGCAACAAAAATCCACTTACAATATCAAAAGTTAGATTTATGTACCATTTACTTCGCTTCCAGAATAAAATGTTTATCAAACAAGTTAAAGATAAAATAAAACTAAATTACATGCAAATTTGTCAAATGCTACAAAGAGTTGGCCTGTATATTCGATTGCATTTATATATTATGTACTTTATGACCAGCTCTGTACATTATGTAACAAACGTATCAGTAAATAAAACAAAACAGCTTACAATATCTGAAGTGGGATTTATGAAATATATAAAAAATACCAGTAAATGTGTCCAACGCTAAAAATGATGGCATTCATGTATGCAATTGTATTAAAATATTATACATTTAAATATTTTCCCCCCTATAATCTCTTTTATCTGACTAATACTACTTAGGTTTACAAGTAGGCCTATGTTGGTTAACATTTGATTAAATCATAATTCATTTGTTCATAAACAAAGTACTAGTGTTACTGTACATGTAGACTATTACTCAGTGACTAAAACGAAAAAAAGATTTCCATTTTATATGATGGACATACCATAATTTTCTATTTTCCCTAATTCCCTACATACACTCAATTATACACGAAATAGACGACATATGAGTGTAAACAAATAATACACACGCTCCGAGCTCCGTGGCGGATCAACTACCATCGACAATCATCTCTGGACAGCTCCCGTAACACTAGCCGTACGCGTACTGGTAGCTACCTAATCGAACTCTGTAAACCACTGCGGTTCGTATCAATCACCGTGAGTGTGACAGGTGAATTATAAATAACGTTAATTATAATCAACTTAAAAAAACGACATGGTAAGTTAACACTACAATGTATTCAATGCATCATCAACATAACTAATAATCCCGTCCTGCCTTAAAATAGCAAAATAAAGCGAGTTATACTTACATTTGCAGAAGGCTAAGAAGGACGATCCGCAATTTCGTTGAAAGCCGCCCTTTCCACTTGCACCAACTACACGCTATGTACTGCATGCGCTGCTCAGTGGCTGCACTCCCCCTCGGCCTCGTACAAAAGAGAGTTCGCCTTCGTTTGTATTGTTAGGCCTATTGTGTGCATCATTGAGGTGCATTGTTATTGTTCTCCGAAATCAATCATTCCAAAAGAGAAGACTCAGGTGATTTAACCATGGAGACTTATATCTCCATTCGTATACCATTACCACAAAGGTCTTGCGTTCAGTATAGGTCGATCTTCCCTATATATATATATATATACATGAAATTATCTTTGGGAAGATTTGTTATCAACCGGTCATTCCGGTGTTAATATTTCAAGACAGATAATTCCTCGATGTCCTCGTCAACTGGCTGGGGATCAGGAATCCCCTTCCTCGAAGCGTTGCGTTTGCGCGCGAAATCCAGAAGACGTTGGCGTGCAGCCACGCCCACCAACCACACCCATTATGCGCTTCACCAATGGCAGATTTTTGGAACCAATAACGAAAAGTGTCACGATTACTTTCACTCTTGATCAAGGGAATTAACCCCTTCAATATTACAAAAAAACAGTTGGTCGACTGGTTGACTGAGAGTTTCTCCCAAGCCTGAGGAAAAATTAGATGTAAATTCCTAAGGCGTATGATTCCCGAAATAGGCAAAAAAATATGTTTATATTCATCTTCATTTTAAAGAAAACTGTTTGATATCTAAAAAAAATGCACAGTACCAGGGTGGGCGTGGAAGATCGAGACACACACACTCTCTCTCTCAGTTTCAGTCTCTCTCTTCTCTCATCTCTAGCTCTCTTTCTCTCTCTCTCTCTTGGATAGAAATTTGTCAAGGAGAGTCAACATGTCATGTCCCTTTCTTGAAACGTTTGTATTTTTTTTCTTCAGGAAATGAAAAGTTTATCACATGATCCTGCACGTTCAATCCCATGCTCAAAGAAAGTTTGGAAGTTCAAAATTCTGCTAGGTGTGTTCTATAAATATATGATGCATACAAACTAGTAGGTAAAGAGTCTACATATTCTTAAAACAATTTTTGCAGAAAATTAATATAGGGGTAATATAATATCTATCAATTATCTAATAGTTCTACTGTGTCTTAGCCGATCCGCCTCTTCCTATCCATCCAACTATGTGACTGACTATCCGCTCTATCTCCATCCATCTATCTATCTATTTATCCAGGGGCGGATCTAGCTTTTTGCTAAGGGGGGGGGGGTTTGACCAAAATAATAACGATGCGGAGCATCGTCCACGAGCCGCGAAGCGGCGAGCCGATTTTTTTTGGGGTGTTTATTTGAACCCCGTAAGTGATGTTTTCCTGGCATCTATTAACACAATGGAGACCATAAAAAGCAGTGCATGATAACGTCTTTTTAAATCAAGTAACAGTTTAATACACAATTATATCCAGAGTTATCATGTGTTTGGTTAAGTTACCAGATGAGTTGAATATCTTCTCACAATATTTGCACTTGAAAGGGTTTCTCTCCAGCGTGCGTTCTCTTTTCTTTCTTTTTTTCTTTCTTTTTTTCTTTTTTTCCCCTTTTTTTTTTTTTTTTTTTTTTTTTTTTTTATGGGCCGCCCAAGGGGGGGGGGGGGGTTTAAACCCCCTAACCCCCCCCCCGTAGATCCGCGCCTGTTATCTATGTATTTATCTATCTATCTATCTATCTATGTGTCTGAATATCTATCTTTCTTCTTATATCCAACCATCTATTTATGTGACTGACTATAACCATCTATCTATCCATCTATCTATATATCTCTATTCGTATCTATATAAGTTTGTATGTACATCCAGGGAGGTACCTGGTACATCCATCTATCTATCTATGTGACTTAGGCCTATACTATCTATCTATTGTCCTATCCATCCTTCGATTTGTGTGACTGACTATGATCTTTCGATCTAGCTCTGTATCCAAGTTTACCTATCTATCCATCCACCATCCATAACCATATTTATTATTTGCACGTGCATATGACGTCATCGCTATGAATATTCATTGCTGAAGGCGTAATCATTTGTTTGTTTTCATCGGCCGGTGGTGAACAAAAATGTGAGTAAAATCATAAACGAAATGGCAATCATGACATAAAAAGTTATTGCTATCATTCTCTTACTTGATATGTGAATATCATCTTTTAACGAATACGTGACACGTCTTACCAAGCTATTTTAATCTAAGATCTAGTCAATGTCTTCAATGTAGTCCCATACGTAGACTACAGTGTGGGTTGATTAATAAATCTAACCACGGCCACCAAGCAAGCTAGAAAATGGAGTACGCTGCGGTGGTTTGAGTCTTTGTTTGGAAAAGGAATCACTCGCTCAATGTTAAAAACGAACAGGTAAATATCTGATTGATATATGTAACAAGGTCGAGGGCCTATATTCTCTATTTAACTTTCTTTGAGAAATCATGTTCATGGTCAAGTGATTGAAGTGAGTGAGTGATGATGATCATGAAGAATAGAAGTGACTGTAATTGTAAAGTGTAATTTGGTTTAGATCTAGATCTACTTAAAATTTTCTTGACATATAGGGGGTCTAGACTACACTTTATGTTAACCTAACAAAAGCTTTAAAAAAAGCAAAAGTTCACTTGAAATTAAACAAAATAGTTTGAATGGCTCTGCTTAATCTAAATAAATATATATTTTTTTTGTCAACAATAATTTGGTATACGGTAGGTCTAACTATCGTAGCAAACTTGCCATGCCAACAAGATCAGTAGTAAGAGCGCTGGTCCGAGAATGAGGATGGTCCACATAAACGAGGACAAATTGCGTCCTAGAAAATAATATAAGGAGAAAATGTGGACGTTGTTTTTCATCGGCGCTCTGCGGGTTTCGGGTTCCCGAAAAATAAAATTTATTGTTTGTATATTGGATGTTCACCTACCCAGTACGTTGGATCTGCTTGTTATTTACAGATGATTCTTTCTTTCTATTTATCCATGTAACACAGTTTGGATATGACTTGATAGACTGATGGATTGACTGACACCTGTGAATTACATCTAGTCCAGGTCCTTATCTTGGACTAAGCATCTAAAAGATGGAGAGTCCAGGTGCATCTGCTGGTTCAAGTTCCTCAGACAATGGAAAGGCCACTCACATCTTCACAGAGTTAAGGTCACACGATGACCTCTTACTTCCTGTCAGAGGGTCAAAGAGGTTGAAGGTGAGGCTGATGTAGAGGGAGCCCTTTTATTTATGAACCAGAGCAATATAACACTGAGCTCCTATAGGAAATCTATTCATTCAGATGGTCATATCTCAGCCAATACTTAACATGTTCAACTGGTTTTCGATATTTGGACATTATTTTTGATGCTCCTTTGGAAAATGAAGAAAAAAATATTGAGAAATTCTAAAAATACATTTTTATGATGTCACAGCTTCGGTACTCTATAACCCTTTGATGATGGGCCATTGTACTTGCATTTAATAACATGCTAGGCTCTTTTATAATAATGATGTGTTGAGGAGAAATTCTGTCTTATATCTAAGTGATACAGACATTACCGTACTAAACAATCACATTTTTAAAAACACTGAAAACTTGCCAGAAAATTAGTGTTTAAACTGATTGAAGATGCATGTTGTATAGATTGAAAAAAGAAAAACGCATTAAAAGTGAATTCATACATGTATGTTAACAGAATGTAAATCACCGATACCCATTTGTGAGCACTGAAGGAATATTTTGATATCTGAGATGTTGAATTTTAATGAAGAGATCTGATGAGTTTGTAATTGAGTAAATAGTTGACAAATTAATCAAACCTCTTTTGAAAGAGAGCAAGATAAAGTCAAGAAGTTCACCCATTTATTTATTTTTCTTTCAGAAAACAGGTTGTCTGCTCATCCAGTTAAAGGGTAATGAAAGTACTTCCTTTGATAATTAGGTTTTCATTTGTTTATTTGTAGTATACATGCATTACATGTTCTCGTCAGTACATCGCCCTGGGATCATCACATGGAGGTCTATACATCTTCCAGCGAGATACGCTCAAGTACCTGCAGCAAATTGGGAACAAGGTAATGTTTGAAAAGTGAATTTTATTTGTTTACACCCAATATTGTGCAGTAATATCATTTTAAGAAGTGAAGGGGGGGGGGGGGGGGGTGTAGATTAGTGTAATACTATTTTAGTTGCTTTTTTGTACTAAATATGAATATTACAGTTTTATTAAGTTTACCTTGCAATTGTAACACCTATTGTAATCCTATAGTTTAAACATATTTGTGGCTTACACGGTTACACCCAGTAAATAAGATCGATTGATCGATTAGTAATTGAAAATCAATTGCTTGCCAGGCAGCGACTCTACCACCAGGCCATCACTGGTCCATGGCACAGTCTCGATGAACTAGAAACAAATAACCAAGCTCTCCTGATTCATTCTGACTCATTAATATTCATTAGTCCGCCATAGGACAATAACTTTGATAAATGTAATGCTTCCTGGGAGAAATTTCAATAGTTTATAAAATTTTTAAGGCTTACACCCAGTAAATATGATCGATTGATCGATCTGTAATTGAAAAAACAAGTCAGAAAAAATCTTGGAACCGGCAGGATTTGAACCTGCCATCTACTGCTTGCCGGGCAGCGACTCTACCACCAGGACATCACTGGTCCATGGCACAGTCACGATAAACTAGAAACAAATACCCAAGCTCTCCTGATTCATTCTGACTTATTAATAGTCATTACGGTAGTCCGCCTTAGGACAATAACTTTGATAAATGTAATGCTTCCTGGGAGAAATTTCAATAGTTTTAACATATTTTTGGCTTCACCCAGTAAATAAGATTGAGTGATCGATCTGTAATTGAAAACCAAGTCAGAAAAACTATTGTAATCCTGTTGATAAGACCAGATAGATGTAAAATTGATTCATTTATTGTAACTTAGGAAAGAGAGTATTAAAACCTTAAGTTATAGCATCTGAAAAGCTTTTTTAAACCCTTTATAAGTGAGGTGCATTTAATCCCTCCTGCAGTGAAGCAAAATTACTTTCCCCTCTTAAAGGGGAAGTCCACCCTGAAATTTAGTTAGTTTTAATAGGAGTAGAAAAATGAGAGAAACAAGTCAGTGAAAGTTTGAGCAAATTCCGATTAAAATTAAGGAAGTTAGGATTTTTTAAGTTGTGATCAATCAAACACAAATTGGCAACTCTATGACGTAAAATGCGAGCTCAACTTCCATTTGCTTAGTACTAAAAAAATCTAAAATTTTCATTTTCCCTCAAGAAAAATTTCAACCATACATGCACCCTAAATATAATAATTGCAAATATGTTTATATACTCCCCCTGCAAGGAACAAATATATATTCCGTCATCAATAACGAAGAAAACATGATTTTATGGAATATTATGCACAAAGCAAATGAAGGAGAGCTCGTATAATACGTCACAGAGTTGCCAATTTGTATTTGATTGATCACAACTTCAATAATTCATAACTTTCTTATTTTCATTCAGAATTTGCTCAAACTTTCACTCACCTGATTTTCTTATTATTCTGCCTCTATCGAAACAAACTTATTTTGGGGGTGGACTTTCCCTTTAATGACAGAGAATGTGGAAATTCCACAATATCAGCATTTATATGTACATTGTAAAATCAAGACTCTGAAATATTTTTTTTATGTATGTTTCATTTCTATTTTTAATTCATGAACACAGGAAGGGCTCACAAAGGCTCTCTTCTCTCCCAATGAAAATGTGATCGGCATGGCAACAAGGTAATAATTTGCATTCTTGAGCTCTCTTGTTTTCTGGAGAAAAGTTTAGATCTTGCACAAAGTTCAAGTCCAAGTTCACAGACTCGCTGAAAAGTAGTCTCTTTTGACAGATTGCAAGTTTTTACAGTGATTGAATAAATACAAAAATAAAAATACAAACAAAAATACAGGTACTTTGTTTTTCCTTGAAACTCTGGTTGATTAATTTTCAAGAGCTATACTATGATCCATCTTCACCTTTGTACATTCATGTTCTTGCTTAGCAATTGATTATAAAATGACTGTTTTGGGGGCTTCAACCTTTTTTTTCTCCCTTCTTTTGATAGTGGCGGAGCGGTAATTGCATGGAAACTGAACATTACATCGAGGCAGAAGGCAGAGAGACTGGTAGCGACGCAGGCCCATCGTAATCATAGAATTACCAGTCTCTGTTGGGATGGGGCGGGGCTAAGGCTCTTCTCCGGGGACGAGAGAGGGCGCATCACGGTCACAAATACGGATAGCAGTAAGGTAAGGATGGAAGGGGAAAGGTAGGGGGTATAAATGTATTGTTGGTGATTGGAAGATGAAGAGAAAGAGACATAGAGAGAAAGAAAGAGAAAGTAAGACATGCTGGGAGAGAGAGAGATAGAGAGAGAGAGACAGAAAGAGAGAGAGAGAGACATAGAGACAGAAGGAGAGAGAAAGGGGGAGGGTGACATGGGAGGTAGACATCAAGAGGATGAAAGTGAGAAAGAGATGAGTGATTATGATTAATATCGAGGGAAAAGAATGATATATAATACACTATTTCAGTTTGACAGTAAACTTCGGCAGTGACATAATTGAAAGTATTGTATAGGTCATTGCATAGGCACTTTTTGGGGGAAGGAATCACTCTTCCCCATTAATGTAAGAATGAAGTTCAAAGAGGAAAATACATCAAGATATCTTTGTAAATCTCCTTTCAAAGCCCGTCCGCACTAGTTTGGCCAGGAGGGATTAGAGCCCCCCACGTGGTCACTGACAGGTGGTTATCTTATCAAATCAATTAACATAAGTAAAAGGGGATCATGGGTACCGCTTAGGCATTGTTTTGCTATATAGAGGGCGCAAGGAGCTACAAGTTGTGCAGTCCCGCTTCAATAGTATATTTCAATGGAATTATTACAATTAAAATTGAGGAAAATGGAATTCTCAATGGATCCTATCCCATGATTTTTCTTGCAGCCATCGGGCATCTTCAAGTTTCAGTCTGAGCTGGTGGTCGATGTCGACTCCAGCGTGGTCCAGATGGACTTTGCTGAAGAGAGGCTCCTCATCTCTACCATGACAAGATGCTACATGTGTGACCCTAAAAAGTAAGATGATAGTGATGATGATGATGGTGGTGGTGGTGGTGGTGGTGGTGGTGGTGGGGGTGGTGGTAGTGGTAGTGGTAGTGGTGATGATGAGGATGATGGTGGTACATTGTAACATTGAGATGATGGTGGTGGTGGTGATGATGATGATGATGATGATGATGGTAGTGGTGATGATGAGGGTGGTGGTGGTACATTGTAATATTGAGATGATGGTGGTGGTGATGGTAGTGGTGATGGTAGTAGTGATGATAGTTTCATGATGATGATGTTGTTTCTGATTTTGATGATTATGTTGTTGAAAATATTATATTCATGAAGGTGACAATGCTTTTAATGGCAGGGTGACTTCGTCAAGTATGAAATGCAATAATGCAATATGAAATAATGTATGACACCCCTCTGTGCTTCTAAAGGGATGTGATAGTGTTACCAGAGCTGCCAACCATTCCGTTTTTTCCTCCAAAATACGGTATTACGTTTTTTCTTCATAAAATACGTTTTTTAATAATTTTTTATTTTTTATTTTTTTTAAACCGCACGTCAAACAACTGCCCTAAAATGGTGATTTGATCACAAATTCAATAGAAAACTAATTTTAAAACATACTTGGGAGAGAAAAATATTCTCAAAAAAAATTAAATGCCGATAATACCAAAATAACCACCAAAAATTTTACCTATTTTTACCTATGGAAAAAACCGCATGATAAATGAACATTTCTGCATTGGAAGTGTGTCGCGCGTGGTTGTAAGTTTCATTTTTATGAATTTCTTTTTTTTGCTTGAAATTCCTTTTTTTTTGCCATCACGATTCCTTTTTTTGGTCGCACAAGGTTGGCAGCTCTGTGTTACCCTAGTTAAATCCTCTGCAGTCATTATTAGTGCAAATTGCAAAATTGCATTTCAAGGATTACACCCTGCCAGGTACCCATTTAAGGGATAGATGGAGTGACAAGTGTAGATAAAATGCCTTCTCTAAGGGTACACATTCAAATCCTGCACCATTTTCTTGGGAGTAGGTGAATGGGCCATAATACAGTGCTCATATATGCTCCCATGGGCTTGGAGGACAGTTCATGCATGTACATTTAATATGTTATATAGCTTTTAATTCTTTTTCCATGTTTGTTTCAGACAACTGTCTTTCCCAATTGGCACGAAACTGAGGTAAGAGCTAGCAGTAATTTTGTCTAAATAATGTATATTGTAAAATTATCACATACTGGTAAACAAGGTGTATTTCCAGAGTCAAATGAGGAGAAAAGAATGTATGCCATCACTATGTAGGGATACCATATTATGTCACCAAACTGGTGATTCTGGTATGCTACCTGTTCAACCTTCTTATTCTAATACAAAAAGTAGTAATGTACCATAATTCTGTTGAATTCGTATATTTCTATTCTCTCCAGTTAACTACTTATACACGTGGACACTTGGACAATTTCCTCACAAATCATTTCTAGCTCTGATCAGAGTGTTATTTTGCTATTCAATATCTAACATTTCTTTACAGAAGTGACATTTAAAGTTGATATTTTAATTTGTATCATTCATTCTGGCTCTTGGTAGATGATTTATCATAGTGATATTTGTTTCTGATGTTCTAGAGATGGTGCTTATGGAGCATGTTTCTTGAATAAATCTGGAAGTGAGCGGCCCTCTATCTTTTGTGCTAGGCCAGGCAGCAGGATGTGGGAGGTGAGATGAAACTTTGATTTGATTTTCTTCTGCATTCATATAAATATAACAGTTTTTCAATAACAATTGTTTTTTTCAGAAACAAAATGATAAACTGTCATAAATACTAAATGTCATCAAACATTATAAAATTATTTGCAGAAGAACTGTAGTGTCATTGTGTAGATTGCTTGAAAATAAGACAGCCCCAGAAAAAAGTCATGAAATAGATTAACACATTTATTTATTAAGCAGAATGGATAAGTAACTGAAGATACAAATTATAAGGATGATGATATTGACAATGCAGATGAGGATGATGCTGATGCTGATGATGATGATGGTGATGATGGTGATGCTTTGGTTCCTTTATGTCTCTCTAAAATGTCTTTTTGGTGGTTTTGAATGTCTGTTTGTTGTCTTAGCATCTGCTTTGATTGTTAAATACCCTCTCCTATTTTGAAGCTGCTTTCAGCAAAATTTTAAAGATTTGTTTGATATTTATTCTACTTTTATCAATCACTCTGACTTTCTTTTGATTGGCAAGTCACAATTACATATCATATATTACCAGGTATTTTGGAATTGCATTATAGAATCATGAACATGAAGTGACATGAAAATATCATGTTACTTGATAATTTGTCTGATTCAAGCTTGATATTATAATAATGAACAGTGATCAGATACTGAAATCTAAAATTTTGTAGGTAACATACAGGTGTGCATGTATTGGACAAACACATACATACATACATTTGCTTTTTATATAGCGCAAAATACATTTAAATATTGCTGAATACACTTTACATGGCAATTTATGGCTATTGACAAACAAAAAGATTAGGAACAGAAGTTTGTAGCAATAAACATTTAGTTATGGGAGAGATGCATCTTTAAGTTCTTATTAAAGGAGTCGATTGAAGTGCAAGTGCGGCCAGCAGAAGGGAGGGTGCTACATGTTTTGAGCCATAATGAGAGAAACTACACTCCCCCAATATCTAATGGCTGGGTCTGATAAACAGATGATTAATCACATATGTTTTTCTCTCTGTATCATCTGTTTAGGCTAATACTCTCTGCCAAGTCCTCAACACACATCAGTTCAAACAGCTTCTGTCCACACCCCCTCTCCCAGTTGTGGGTAAAGGGTGAGTATGCACCGTCCAAGAGAAAATGAATATTTCACTTGATATTTGTTACATTGTAGATCTTTTAATTATTGTATTTTGTATAGTTTTGTGTGCAAGGTATTATCTTAATCTCCTTGGCGGTGGTGATGGTGATGATGACATTGATGAGAATAATGATGAAGATGGTAAAAATAATGGTAGTAATGATGTTGATGAAGATGATGATTTTGATGATGATGATGTTGAAGATGCAAATGTTGTTGATGATGTCAGATGATGGTGGTAATGGTGATGATATTCTTGATGATTATGATGAATAAAATGATAAAATTATTAAATTAAAGGTAAAGACCAGTAATGGTCATGCGATTGCATTGTGAATGAAACGTTGTGGAATCGATCAGAAAAGGTTGATCATCTAGCATCTAGCATCTGCAAGGTTCTGGAATCATCAAAATGATAAGAAATTTGGCCCATTCTTTGTAAAGTTACAAGCACTATACACAGAAAGATGTATATGGGACTACCCTATATCTCTCACACGACCATGAGAGAAACAAATTTACCAAATATATGAATTAGTCGGTGGTTTCCCGGCAAATTTTTTATCATCATGTATTAGTCAAAACATATTCTTTCACATGATTGGTAATGAGAGCTTCCATTTCATTTTTTGAAATTGGGGCGTTACCAATACTGGTCTTTACCTTTAACCTCAAACCATCTTCGCTTTCTTATTTTCTCCAGGAGAGATGTAACATTCCCAACTAATGGTAGTGATGATGAAGATGACGATGGTAGTAATGGTGATGATATTCTTGATGATGATGAATGAAATGATAATTATCCTCAAGCCATCTTTGCTTTTTTGTTTTCTCCAGGAGAGAGGTAACATTCCCATCTGAAGACACCAAGCATCCTCCACAATCACTAGCCTTTCCTATACTCCATCCTCTTGGGTAGGTCCATAGCTTATAACGCTGGCATGTACATATCAGTAGCTTGTAACAAAGTGGCACCTTATAGGTCTAAAGCTTATAACACTGGCATGTAAATATCAGTAGCTTAATGTAACAGTAGCTTGTAACAAGTTAGCACCTCATGGCACCTGCATTTCTGTTTTCAGCATAAAAAATCAGTAGCTTATAACAGTAAATTGCAACAACTTGGCACCTTATCTTGTTCCAACACATCTTTAAAGAACAGTAGTTTGTAACAACTTAGTATAGTGTTCAAACTTTTTCTTTAAAACAATTTCTTAAACACAGTTGCAGTAGGATCTGACATTACAGTAATTTCATAGTTCTAAAGCTGTTCAAAAATAAAGATTTTTGTTTACTCTGAAATACATAATCTCGGCTCTTTAAAAAAAAACCTCATCTGTATTTTTGTTCACAATACACTTGACTGTTTTGGGGTTTTAAATTATTGTTTTAGTGGGTCGTATTCTTTGGTGTAAATCAGTAACATATATAGTTAAGTATAATTGCGTAGAACCATGATTCTGTGTGTAATTCACTCTTATTCTTCTGCCTTTTGTCTTTTTGATGATTAGAAATCATTTCTTGGTGACTTGGACTGAGCGAGGAGTCTTTGTCTTTGATCCAGTCAATGTTAATGTTGTTTTCTGGACTAGCGATATTTCAGGTAAGCTAAAGAATATTTCTTTTACATGTTTCACCTTAGTTACTCTGAAATTCTTAATGTTCTGTGTTGCAGCTACACCCATAGTATTATTGTATTGTGTCATTTGTATCACATGTGTCTTACCAAAATAGAAACTGGAGATTTTTACCCACATCTTGCCATTCATGCTATTTTCAATTTCTGCTTCTCTAAGGATTTTCAATTTAGTATCAAAGAGCTGTATCTATGTTTGTCACTAGAAGTAGATCTGCATGAGTGGGAATTCATGAGTTTGGAAATTTTGGAAGAAGTTTCATAAAGCATTTATTTGTATGGCATGTACATATCTAATGGAGAAAAACAAGAAATTACATTGAGTAATAGATTGTCATATCATTTCAAAGTTAACTGCCTTAAATAACTTTCCACATTTTCAATGTCTTTGTAACTTTCTTGTTATTGTTCATGAATTTATCCTTGTTGACGATGAGCGTGTAGTCACTGTTTATGAATGTATTGTTTTCATGTCAGTGGAAATAATTAAATAAATCTTGAATCTTGAATCTTGAATCTCAGGTCTTGTAGATGTCAGTGTAAGCAAGAGCTCCCTCTACTGCCTACACCATGATGGCCACGTCCACAAGTACACCCTGCAGAACATCGCCCGCTGCGCTGCCTCACTCTACCAGCAGAGCCTCCTGGTCCAGTGCTCCCGGCTTGTCCTGCGGTTCCAGATCCAATTCCAACGCTCCCGGGCCAGGCACCACATGCCGTCTCGCGTCCTGCACGAGTTGGCCAAGCGGGTGGCTGCAGAGGACTCCGTCTTGGGTTGCGACGTGGAGGAGTTGGCGGTTGCCGTTGAGAATAGAATGCTGGATGTAGCGTCCACTGTGAGCAGCAGGAGGAGCAGTTTTGATTCTTATGATGGGATGCGGCAACAGTCTGGTATCTATGTGGTCAGGAAGCGCCTTGACAGCGAATGCTCAGATGACCTTCCTCTTGGGTAAGTTCTTTGATGATTCTTTGAAGAATTCTTTGGGGAATCCCCCTGTGTGGTACTGATATGGAAGTCCTTTCCTGTGAGTTGGACTTCCTGACTTGGGGCTAAAGTGCGGGGGAAGGGCATCGCTGCCATGGGGGTAAACTATGCTCCCCATCTTTAGGAGAATCTCTACTGAAAGATCCAGTATAAGATCAAAGGCTCTTGATCAAATTAAAAAGGGCCAGGATTTATATATATACAACACATGCTTCTGTGACAATTACATTGTAGTGAATTTCCTACAATACCTCGGCCCTGTTTCATAAAAACTTGTTAATAATAGCAAGCTACGGTAACTGTTATAAGCTACTGAAATCGTAGCATTTGCTTGGCTGATAGCAAATTTTTACCTAGCCTTGACCCTAATTTTGTATCATTGTGAAATTTACATGAAAGTTGTGAACCAATCCAGTGATAGGATTGAATTTCAATTAGAATAGCACCTCCATTATGTTATCAAATAATGAACAAAATAAAATTACTGTTTCTCATATAAAACATGAACTTATTAGTAGAAAACTCACTGTGTAACTCTCAATATACTTACAGGTACGATGCTCACATGGACCAAATACAAGGAAGCATGGAATGGACAGAGAAGACCAGCCATGATACGATCCAAGAAACCAGTCCAACCAAGGCAGAAACAAATTCAAAGGAAGCAACTCCTACAGTACATATCAGCTTGGAAGTAGGCGCTAGCTTTCATGAGGAAGATCCAAAGGACAAGGCCTTGGCACAAGAATACAGCCTTGGGGAACTCACGAGGGAAGAAGTTGGGAGCAGGGAAATTGATTTGAGAGATAGCACTTCAGGTAATCTTAGCGGACAATTAAAGGACAAAGAAGAAGTCTTGGTAGTCAAAGAGATAGGTATGCCTGAAGAGAATAGCCCTCCAGGAGATGAATTGATTGTGCAGCAGAATTACCAAAGTGGTGCTAAAATAGGTGGATTCGATAAACATATGGATCAGCTTGTTAAACAGGATGCAGACTCTCTTGGAGTTCCTGTAGAACAGATAGATGTAAGCCGGGATGAGGTGGACATTATAGAAGGAATAAGAGATGCAACTCTCTCTGTAAATGATGCTCAAAGAACATCAGATAGTGGTCATCTGGATGGGAGTGAGTCTGTAATTGGTGTTGGAGAATCATCTCTGGTGAAAGCTAAATGTATTGGAAATAATAGGGAGAATATACATTCTGTTGAAAATGAAGAGATTCAAGAGCAAAAGGTGCTCCAGGACCAAGATGCTGTAATAGACGTAGTAGGGTCTGCAAGAGGTGGCCAAATCCTGGTTGAAGATAGTTCCATGAAGGAGGAGACGCTTAGTACTCCAAACCAAGATGCCACCAGGGCAAAAGATGACTATGATACACCACAATCTGCAGTGCAATTGGATGGAAAGAGTGGCCATTTGATGATGACTGATTTTGCAGATAATCAAACTTCACATCTGAGTGACCATGTGGTTGACGATGTTCTACCAGTGGAGGAGAAAGGAACAACTGGAGACATCAATGAGAGCATAGAAGTGCCTGTAGATGATGGTGTTCCAGAAGAGCATAGTGAAAGCTGTAGTCTAGGACAGGATTTGAATGAAGTGGAAGAAACTATGCAGGAAGAGCTAATGGTTGGAGGAATGGACTCTGGTGAGCAGCTCGTAACCAAAGATGATGGTGCTACTGATGAATGCCAGCTAGTGGGCATAACTGAAATCAACCAAAGAAAAACTTTGTCAAATACCTTGGAAAATAATCACAGCCTGGAGGGAAGTATCGCAAGCACTTCTGATGTACAATTGGTACAGACAGACATTAAGATGGCCTTAGAGAATATACAATTACTTGAAGATGAAGTCAATGTTGGAGAAAGAACAGGCCATGAAATTCACAGACAGGAAGTCAAAGAGGAAACAGAAGACCTTGCAAACCAAAGATTTACTAATGGTCCTGAAGAAGAAGATGCTGTCGAAACCAAAGAACAGTTTAATGATGTGAACAACACTGTTCTATCTGACTTGTGCCTTGTTGTGAAGAAAGAGGAAGAAGTGAATGATGGGACTTGGAGAGAAGAATCCTCAATTCTGGAGCTAAATAAGGAAACATCAGAAGAATCACACTCCACTCAACAAAATGAACCTATGATCAAGAAGAGAATCATGGAAGTGCTAACAAGAGCTGTTAACCTAACAATGGACAGTGACGAAAGCACTCCAGTCGATGTCTCAGGGTTTGGGCTGGACGTGTCTGGATTCGGTATCAGTCCCCCAGAGAAGTCCTTCCACTACCCCTCTAGTCAGGTAGAAGAGTTTAATTCATATGACCCAAGCACCAATGCCCACCAGTCTCCTTTTGAAGATGCCGTTATGCCTGGTCTGGGAGAAGACTTTGTTGGTATAGCGAAGGTATCAGACCTGCCTGTTTCTGGTAATACCAGTGACCCATCGCAAGCATCAAAGAATGATGAGGACAGAGTGACGATGCTGACTACTGATTTAGCTGTTGATGACACAAGAGATATGATACTTGAACAAAGACAAAAAGATGGGGATGTCTTGAAGCAAGAAGAAAGCAAGAAAATTGTTTCAGATGGTTCATCCAGCAATGACGTTTTTAATCAGAGCAATCCCACCTCAATTAATCCACTTACATCTCATGACCATAATGCCAACCAGGACAATTCAGTTGAACAACTGGAAGAGGATTGCAGTAGTCTTCCCAAATCTAGTCCTTCATCTAATATTTCAACCCTGGATGATAGTGATACCAGTTCCTTGAGTTTGGACAAACCTAAAGAATATACAATTGGAAGCGACTTCATTTCAGATGCTGCAAAATCGGACATGTCAAAGCTTTCTGAGCAGAGTATTCCAAGTGCTTCAAGCTCATCAGAGAACCTTGAAATCGTGATAGAGGATGACTTGGAAGTGGCAGAGGGAGATGCACAGTTTCCAGATGCTGAAACAGAATTGATCCAAGCTGTGACCAGGAGCCAGTACGTCCAGCGACAGACAGAGTTCACAATAGACCGTTCACAGAGTTTGGAGAAACTCAATGAGGAATCTTCTGGAGGGAAAGCTCCATCACCAGCTGCGAAGCGGAAGAAGACTAAGAGTAGAGTCATTGATATCAGTGAGTATTTGTGAAGAATTGATAGGTATCAAATAAATTTGGAACATTTACTTGACTATTAATTTTATGTTGTTAAGACACATGTAATCGGATGTAATAAAGAGCTTACCCCTCTGACTACTCTATTATCCTATAACCCTAGACTTAACTCTCTATATGCCATGCAAATAATCTCTCTGCGCCACAATGTATTTAGCATGGGATATATATATTTCAAAGACTTTAAAGCCTGTTTGGCCAGGAGGGATTACACCTCCCTGCATGGTCACTGACGGGTGGTTATCTCATCAAATCAGCTCTCACTTAACAATAAAAAAAATGGATCACGGGGGACCAACATGTACCGTTTGGGCATTGTTTGCTATATAGAGGGTGCTAGTAGCTACAAGTAGTGCAGTCCTGCTTTAAGATAATTTTACAAAGCCACCGTGTTGCACTAAGCAATCCTTCCATCAATTGGTGCCTACTGTTTTGTGCAAGATTGTACTTGTGGCAAACGAGCCACTTTGCAGTGAGGTGAAAGAAAGCAACCAAAGTGTAAATACAGGTAACGCTGGTTGTTGTATGTAATCGGTTAAATTACTTCAGAAAATGAAGGAGGTCATAATGATAATGAGTGGCTGTGAATATGGTTTTTTGCATGAGTAAATTTAAACATGAGTGCAAACATTGATTTATTTTTAGGTTTGTAGTCAGTAATAAAGTAGAAAGGAGTATTAGTCCATTAAACACAAAACGTGTATGATGTTTTGATTTCAGCCGCAACAGTGTCCAGGAAGCCATCCCCACTCCAGGCTATGACCCCAGGCTCTGTCCTCTACCGCCCTACAAGTCTGCCTGACCTCTCTCCGCAATCCTCATCCCAGCCCCGCTCACTCCAAAGGACCCCATCCTCCACAACCCCCTCCCCAGCCCTGTCCCCTAAGAAGGAAGCAAGGAAACAGTCCCCCGTCAGCTCCGCCCTTCCTTCATCTAACCTGATCATGGCTGCGACGTCAGGATTGCCCCACTCGTCAGGATTGATGGACACGCAGCAGATTCTGCTAAGCTCAACAGCTCAGATAAACCTTAAATCTGTGAAGGACAGGTATGTCCAAAGCACTTGTTTCTTGGTACACACATGTTATGGTCAACCTTTAAGTAGAATTAGTCCAGTGAAGTGGACATTTTTGTTGACCCTTTACTTAAATGGTCATGGTTCGAATCCCGGTTGTGGTACTATTCATTCTATGGCAAACATCCCCATTAGGCTCTCTGTACCCAGGAGAGAATTATGAACAACAATGGACCGTTGAGAATGGGAATTCAATTTTTGTTACCATTAATACTATGTACATCCATCTACAGCTCAAATCTGAATTATTCAAAACAATTTGTCCAGATTTATGTTTCTTGAGATGTGACATATTAAAGCTGAGATCTAAAAGAATTCAACCAATGCCTTTAATACTTGAACCAATCTATCACCCCTCATTCCTGAGTTACACAAAATCAGAAAAACATCAAATTTACAAGGGGTATGAATAATGTAGTTGTTAACTGTACATATATTTGATGTCTAACCAATTGAAAACTTTACTTTTATTATGCATTAATATTCCTGTCTCTTTTGCTCTGTTATTTGTTTGTTTTCATCAGCCTTACATCCAAATTAAGCAAGACCAAGACATTCCTCCAATCCATCGGAGACAGCAACCCTCTGTCACCCAAAGATGGGGAGCATAGCTTCCCCCCAATGCAGCGACACCCTTCCCCCGCCTCTAGCCCCATCTCAGGAAGCCCAACGCACAGGAAAGGGACTTCCCCATCAGTTCCACGCAGGGGGATTCCCCATCAACAGTCAACTGGGAGTCCACACCCATCACCAGTTACTTCACCATTGCACAGACCACACCCACATGGTGAAAGGGAATTCCCCTATGAATTGGAAGAGGAGACAGAGGAAGAACAGATTGATGCAAGACACAGCTGGGATTTGATTGAAGCTACAAAGTCTGCTGTGTAAGTTATCACAGAAAACTCTAGTGCCATTAGACTTAAAACATTGAGTTTGACATAAAACTGTTTCTCCTAGTACTAGTACTAGTACTTTGTTGAAGCATGAAGAGAAATTAGTTCACTTGTAATATGCACTATGCAATATTGAAATATTATAACATGTATAATGTGAAATCATTTGTTATCTTTTCTTTTGGCAGACCTACCCTACAGAATCCTCAGACTCGCTACAACACTGATGCCTTGAGAGATGTTCTTCAACCATGGGTACAAAAGCTAGAGCAGTCATACAGGTCGTGTCATTCTGAAGGCATTGTCCCTTGGAGCAAAGGTCACCATTTCCCAGTGACAGTCAGGGAGGATGTGGGTCGCCTAGCAACATTGTGTTTTAGTCTTGATATCTATGCAAATGAGGAAGGACATGGAAAGGGTGAAGGAGAAATGGAGCAAGAGCCTCGATCAGAATTTGAGACAGGTATTGGATATATACATACCAATATTTTGTAATTAAAGAGATGTGTTTGCAATCGTTATTAATCTGACTTTTTCGTGATCACTATGTAAACGATCATCTCAAACAAAATTACCATGCTAGCTGACGTATTATTCCCTTTACAAAATATCTTCAAAAGGTTTTTTTCCTATAAAATTGATATACTTCTTTCATCAAACAGTAAATTGCTAACAAATTTGATATATATTTTGTTTCATCAAATCTGTATTGATATCTATTGTCAATTTGCAGATGGAGATGAATGTGATGATACTTCGAAGCTGGATGAACGCAGAGCAGTATTCATCAAGAGACATTTCAGCATACTAGACAGGCAAAGAGTTATGGAGGTTCTGCGACATAAGCACAGCTGTCATGCTTTGAGAACTCTCCTGCAGTGTGAAGGGGGTAGGTGCTCTCTTTACAGTTTGATGGACAAATTTGATTGGGGTACCTTAGGAATGTTGAAGAAATGTTGGTTTATTCACTCTTAAAGGGATCGTTTAACAATGTTAAATCTGAGATACACAGCCCTACGTGTTATCAGTGTCTGTGATACGGTGTAATATTGAAGCCCTAAAAAAAATTGGGCTTCAAAATGATCAAGAAATGCCTCAAAAAAGTAAAAATCATTGAGTGACCGGTTTTACCATACTCGTTTTCCCCAATAGACTGTAGTGTTATGAAAACCGTCAGGCGAACGGTTTTCAAAAATTGTAATTCCAATCACAAATATCTTGATAATCAGACAGGTGATCGGCTTGTAAAAGTCATGGGGTTCCTGACTGACCTAAAGGTTTATAATTATCATTGCATCATGAGCTAAATCCAGAATTTTGTTTCAGAATCTGAGACAAAGTTACCGGATCCCTTTAATATGAACCTGCCTAATTACAAAATCCTTTGCCTTATCCATTGTACTGACTTTGGTTGCCCCTTGAATTTTCAAGCAACCTTAAAGGGACCTGGTCACAATGTTCAGATGAAAGAAAATGGCGCTAAGGTAGTGTCTTCAATGCTAGATGTACATTTAAAAATAATCTGAAAGTTTGAGTGAAAACAGACCATTATTAATGATAAAAATGAGAAAAACTGATCTGATCGATTCCTTAATTCTCCCAACTATATTATTATGATTTAATTACATTTTAGGTGAATGTAAATCGTCACAAAGCATTGAATTGGCTCTATATACCATTCCCAACATTTAAATGTTGAATATTTTTAAAAGCTTGTTTTATGTCTTATTTTCATGGAAAAACTGGTCTGAAAAAAAAAAAAAAAAATGGTTGGGAGAATTTACTGTTAGAGGGTGTCGCATAGTGCCACCTTTAAAGAAAACCATAAATATCTTTGTGGTTTTGGAATTTTTTTCAGGATTGTTTGCACGTTAGCGGGTTAGTACAGTAGAAGGATTATAATTTGTAACATTTCATATAAAAATTACACAGTCTTTTCATCAACCTTCAACAATGTTACTGAGTCACTTTAGAGCAAAACTTCTCTACATACAACTTCACACAGTACTTATACATGTTCATGATTTGAAATATGATCACAGCTCCTACTGGCATGTATTGTATTGTTTATGTTTATTAATATTTTTATTTTGGCAATAGATGCAGCTAGAAACACCAACATATCTGATGCACTAGACAATGAAGATGTGCAGGAAGCCTTTGACCTGTTATTCAGAGCCGACCTGAGCTCCAGTAATCTGCCCCTTTATCTCTGCTTTCTACAAAGGTAAATATTGAGATGAATATACATGTACGTGGAGGTATATTGCGGACGGACAGTTAGACACATTGAAAAACATGTTCAGGAATGAATGTGAATGGGTGAGTGAGTGGGTAGGTAAATAGGTGGGTGGATGTGTAGGTAGGCTAGATAAAGAGTGGGGTTGTTAATGTGGTTAAATGTGGGTGAGTCAGAATATAAGTGTAGGTTGGTAGGTGGGAGAGTGTGTGTGTGGATGAATCAAGAAGAAGGAAGATGAGTGAGTGGGTAGGTAGGTGAGTGGGTAGCTTGGTAGGTGTGTGGGTGGGCGTGCTGATAAGTTGTTCTGTGATTGTTTAGGCGCATGTAGGTGGGCGAGTCTGTGGATGGATGAGTTGGGAAGTAGGCAGATGCGTGAGAAGGAAGATGAGTAGGTGGGTAGGTGGGTGGGTAAAAAAGGTTGGTAGGCTAGTAGAAGGATAAGCTCTTGTAGGTGGGTAGGTGTGTGGATGGAAGAGGTGGAAAGTAGGCAGATGAGTGAGTAGGTAGGTGAGTGAGTAGCTTGGTGTGTGGGTGGGTGGGCGGGTGGGGTGATAAGTTCTGTGATTATTTAGGCACGTAGATGGGTGAGTATGTGGATGAGTAAGAAAGTAGGCAGATGAGTGAGTGGGTAGGTAGGTGTGTTGGTAGCTTGATCAGTGTGTGGGTGGGTGTGATTATACGTCGTTCTGTGATTGTTTAGGCACATGTAGGTCGGTGAGTTTGTGAATGGATGAGTTGGGAAGCAGGCAGATGAGTGAGTGGGTAGGTGGGTGGGTAGGTGGGTGGTAGGCTAGTGGAAGGGTACATTCTTGTAGGTGGGTGTGTGTGTTGATGGATGAGTTGGGAAGTAGGCAACTGGTAGGTGGGTGGGTGGGTGTGTGGGTGGGTGAGTAAGATGGTAGGCTAATTTAAGGGTAAGTTCTTGTAGGTGGGTAGGTAGGCGTGTGAAAGAGTGGGTAAGAAGGTTGATAGGGTAGTGAAAGGGTAGGTACATGTAGGTGAATTGGAAGCAGGTGTATATATAAGCAGGTAGATGGGTGAGTACAATAGAAAGATGACTTAATGAATAGGTATTTAAGTTTGTCTATAGGTGTGGTGGTGGTGGGATGTGGCGGGGGGGGGGGGGGGGGGGTCTTGATTGGGTAATAAATAGCTACACTGTAGTTAGGTGATATTTTTTCTTACAGTTGATCGCTACATGAAGATGAAAGGTTACATGTAAACATTTTGTTTCATTACATGAATAGATGTGTAGTTGTAGATGAAGATGGATAGGAAGAGTCCTCATTATGATTGTCATTAAATCTGTTTTACCAATTCAAATTTCTTGTTTTAGACTCTGTAGCCTTGATTCTGGAAGAGCCCTGGATATGATGATATCAGACTATCCTTCCATCGGTCCCTGGCATGCGTTTCATATACTTCAGGACCAGACTCAGTCCAAACGCCTCATCCTCGATTATGTGGAATCTTTTCTGTTGACACATCCTTTTGCTCAAAGGTGCAATAAGATTTGTATATACACTAAAACAATTTTGTGTAGATATACAGTGTACATGAAAAAACAGACAAACCTGTTACAGTGGCAAACTCATCATGAAGGCTATTTATTTTTGCTTGGCATATTTTCTGCTTCAAGAGCTAGTTTCAGTCATAGCATATTGAGAGAGAAGGTTGTGACATGCGCACACCTATGCACTGCACTCAAGGTTCACTTCACGGAGCACTGAAATAACTCCTTCCCATAGAGATTGTATGTGCGAGGGAACTACTGGGATCTCCATGAATGTAACCTTGAGTGCGTACCTGTGTGTGTGTCAAAACTAAATCCCTCAACACGATATGATTTGAGTGTAGGACTAGTCTTGTCCATTTCTGTAAAACAGTAGACATTTATAATGGGGCACTTGTGGATTTTTTTTTGTGAATGTCAGAATTTGTTTTATTGTAGCGTAAATGAGTCAAGCAACTTTGATATTTACAAATATTGTACATGAAAACCTGAATGGAAATTCATGAAAAATTGTGAGAGTTTTCAGAAGAGCATCTGGCCGAAGACATGAATTAAGTAAATGTGTATAATTCCTGCAAATATTAAATCGGACAACATAACAATTGTTTAAATAATTATGGAGGAATGTATCTTTTTATGAATGATATTCATTCTTCTCCAGAGTATGTCTGTTCATCTTGGTGATAATGTGTTTTTACTGTATTTTGTATCTCTCCAGAAAAAAGTTTATTGAGCAAGTGATGGCCATGAAACCACTGGTTTTGAGCCTAGCAGAAGCTGCCGTAACCTTTGACCCACCAATCTCCAGTGACCTATTTTGTGATTGCGGTAAACTACCAAAGTAAGTGATAACCATAATAAATGGAATTCATTCTTTTTTCTTTTCATGTGGAAAGTTGTTTTGTGAAACTATGTGGTCATATCCATTTCATTTAAAAATACTATCCAATATGTAGATATGGCCATCAGGATAGTTGTCTTAAAAAACATTGTATGATTTAATTTTGTGTCAAAGTATAATAGTGCTGTGCTATGACAATTTTCCACAATACCCCTACTTGTATATTTAGAGTTATTAACAAAATTGACAGAAATTCTTTGATATCTGATTATTCAGTGCTTCTATTTATGTACACTGTACCTTGCTTGATCTGACCTCACCTACATTTTATTTGCTTTTTTTTTCTTCATCCAGGCTTGGTAGTCACCTGATCAAATGGTCACATGACCAAATCCTTGACCTCATCTTGACCCCTACTAGTGCTCCTGTAGATGTTCTGTTGCCACTCTTCTCGAGGGCGGGCTACTGGCATGGGGTAGTCGCCTTGATGGGTAGGAAGAGAGATGGCAAGATGGATGCTCTGAAGATCTGCATTCAATTGGGGGATGTTGCATTGATTGATAAAGGTGAGGGTGGTTATAATAATAATAATAGATCGCATTTATAACACGCCTAATACTTTGTTTCTAGGCTCAGTATATATTATTATCCCAGTCATTGGATTCAGGCTTACCCGCATACAATGTATGCACATTCTCCACTCCCTGGGGAGCATTCTGTCCAGCTGACATTTTACAAGCACACTTGCTCATCCAACCACATTAATTTTTTGCATCCTACCGGGCACCCATTTAACACCTGGTTGGAGAGTGGCAAATGTAGATTAACGTCTTGCCAAAGTACACATATTCCTATTTTTAGAGGAATGATTCCTATTTCTGGCCTTCAAGCTTTTGTTTTGAACCCTAGATTCTTCTCTTTTTCTGAAGTGTTCTCTGTGAAAAGTATAAAAATAGACTGCATTGCGAAAAGCTCTCGTTAAAACTATACCCCACCACTATAGCATAGCAGTCAATGTAATCTGGTGGGGTGTCACTACCCCAGATTAATTTCTCTCGTTAAAACTTTGAGAGAGCTACTAAGCTGGTGGGGTAGCAGTACCCCAGATTCGTTTCTCTCGTTAAAACTCTTGAGAGAGCTACTAATCTGGTGGGGTAGCAGTACCCCAATTTTGTTTCTCTCGTTAAAAACTTGGACAGAGCCTTGAGGCTCTGCGTGAGAGATTATGATATTGGATTGCAGCTGGA
Source organism: Strongylocentrotus droebachiensis (assembly GCA_035222895.1). Classification (NCBI taxonomy): domain Eukaryota; kingdom Metazoa; phylum Echinodermata; class Echinoidea; order Camarodonta; family Strongylocentrotidae; genus Strongylocentrotus; species Strongylocentrotus droebachiensis. The sequence goes on along the minus strand of JAVYIG010007230.1, from coordinate 5,864 downwards.
CTCTTCATCATCTTACGTAATACTAGTGTAAACAAACTCTTACTGGGGCTCTGCCTGAAAGGAAATGAGAAGTAGGAAATAAGTATTTTACTTGTTTTAAGATATTTTCATGTCAAAAAATCACTAATAATTTAGATGAAGACCAAAATGAAAGTTCAAACGAGGCAAAATGACCCATAATTGGCGATATAACAACAATTTTAACTCTGGCAGCGAGCCCCTGCATGTGTCTCTTTCTCCCTACTCCCTTCCTTTCCCCATCCATGCTTTCCCCCTATCATGCTTATCTCTCTCTCTATCACCTCATCAAGGTTTCGGTGGGGGTGGATTACAACGCTAGTGTTTACTTAGGACTTATCACAATCTCTGCTCTAGTACAAGTAGTAGTGGTGAAAGTCAAATGGGGGTTTCAATTTTAAATGACGAGTTTTCGTCATGTATTCCTAATATTTTCTGTGAAAGGTGTATTAACGATGGTACTGCTGAAGATGAAATATATATGTTCTCAAGGAATCAAATATAAATTTTAATTTGTTTCCTTCTATGTGTTCATTTTTATTTCATATCTTTTTTTGTGTCATCTATTAAAGACTTGATTCCTTCAACTGAGGGAGATTGGAGAACGGTCTTGGAATGGATGAAGATATGCCAGCCATCAAGAAAAGGAGGGAACGATCCGTCAGGAAGAAGATGTTTGAATTGTGGAGCAGTTCTGTCACCTTGTGCTGCGAGGACGTCAATGACATCGGGAGTGACATCAGATGTTGTCATCGAAGTGGGGAAGCAGGAGATAGAGGAAACAGAGGATGAACTCTCCCCTAGTAGCCAGCCTGAATGTGATTGGTCAATAATGGAACCATCCGAGCCAAATGACCAATCAGAAAGCTTGATAGAGAACGTTGAACATAGCACAGTTGTTGACCAATCACATGGGTTTGTAGGTGGTAGAGAGAACAGAGACACCAGGAAAAGCCAATCAAACGGTCTTCTAGAGGCATCAAATAGCCAAAAGAAAGCCACCAGCCAATCAGAAGAAGGCATAGAAGAAATCAGCACTCAACAAAATGGAATAGAGAAGCCCAGCCCCTCCTGTTCACACTCAACATCAAGTGATTCTGATTGGTCACCTACAGTCACATGGCAGAGGATAGCCCTCTTATTGGTCAGTCGTCTAGGAGCTCTTGATGGGGTCAAGCTGTTGAGAGAGGTACAGGTCCCAGAGGGGTTCCTTGGCAGAGAGTTTCATCAGATGTGTATCTATGTCAACGTATGGGAGAAGAGACAGAGGTGAGATGATCTCTTTGTACATTTTCCTTGCATTCTGTTGGCTCAGTCAGTAGAGCGTCCGCCTCAAGACCAGGAGGTCGTGGTTCGAACCCCGGCCGCGTCATACAAAAGACGTTAAAAGACGGGAGTTGCTGGTACCTTGTTTGGCGTTCAACAATAAGAGATAGAGCAACGTCGATCTGGCGCTGCTCAGTGGCTGCCGGGCTCACGATCAATTGGGCAAAAAGAATTTCCATTTTCGGTTTAACTTAATAGAATTTAGAGTGGACTTTAAAAGATTATTATTATTATGTTTGAGTATTTATTGAAATAGCAAATGTTGTCTTTGCATAGGCTTACAATTGGCACCAACTTATTTCTGTAGGCAGTTGGTTAAGTAGCTTTAGCAAGATTATTCAGGGTCTGGTTGGCTAATGCCTGGGTACTAATAGTACAGTGCTTAGAAACATTAATTAGTATTAATTGTTATTAATTTGGCTATTATTTTTATTATTGTAATAATTTGATTTTCTTTCTTAAAGGTAAAGACCAGTAATGGTCATGCGATTGCATTGTGAAAGAAACGTTGTGGAATCGATCAGAAAAGGTTGATCATCTAGCATCTAGCATCTGCAAGGTTCTGGAATCATCAAAATGATAAGAAATTTGGCCCATTCTTCGTAAAGTTACAAGCACTATACACAGAAAGATGTATACGGGACTACCCTATATCTCTCACACGACCATGAGAGAAACAAATTTACCAAATATGAATTAGTAGGCGGTTTCCCGGCAAATTTTTTATCATCATGTATTAGTCAAAACATATTCTTTCACATGATTGGTAATGAGAGCTTCCATTTAATTTTTTGAAATTGGGGCGTTGCCAATACTAGTCTTTACCTTTAAATTGATGTTATTATTATCATTATCATTGTAATAACTGTTAAAATGATGATGATGATGATGATGATCATTATTATTATCATTACTATTATTGTTATAATTATTTTTATTCACTACCTACATTAAACATGTACATGTACTCCTCTTGCCTTCACAGCTTGCTAAGCCATGCCATGCTGGAAGGCACAGACACCTACCTCTGGTCAAAACGACAGCCCCTCCTAGGGCCAGTGCTGCAACACACCATCATGAAGGAGTACCAGGGGTGTGGAGATACCGGTAGTGAGGCGGAAAGGGTAAGTCAATAAATTTGTCACCTGCTTTTTGTTGCCTACTTTGGCACTCGTAGTAAGCAACCTTTACCTTGTGTCTTATATCCTAACCTACTCATCTCCAAATGTTTTACTTGCGACAATAATATCTAAAGATATTCATGAGCAGGACACTCAAAACATGTACTTCAATCGTACAAGAAGATGTAAGTTCTTTTGCACTGCACACAGCCCATTTATCTGCACGAATCTTTGGGATTGAAGAGGCTACATTGCAAAGATGAAAAAAATAGTTTTATTAATTACAGTCTGGTTTGAAATTTGGTTAGGTTTACAATACACAGAATTTCAATAACATGATTCTTGTGTGTTTTTTGTTCGAAACATATTCAATAAAGATTGGCATGCTCCCATGTTCAAGCACCTTGTTTATGTCTTAGTTTCTGGGAATATCCATCCTGCAAAAACAATGTGCCTGTTTAATATTATATCTGTCATTTTTTCATATGTAGGTCCACAAAGTAAAGAAGCTCTTATGTCAAGGACAGCTTTACATTGAAGATCCTGGAACTCATTGGGGTAGGACCACTAACCTAGGCAGGTAAGAAGCAAAATCAAATTTATAACACCTTCTCATGTCAATAGATAATGATAATGATGAAAATGATGATGATGGTGATGATGATAATGGCCAGGTTAAAGATGGTAAAGGTGGTGGTGGTGCTGATAATGATGATTGCAATTGTCTGTGATGATGGTGGTGATGATGATGGTGATGGTGATGGTGGTGATGATGATGGTGATTGGTGATGCTGATGATGGTGGTGGTGGTGATGATGATGGTGATGGTGGTGGTGATGATGATGGTGATGGTGATGGTGGTGATGGTGATGGTGATGTGATGGTGATGGTGATGATGGTGGTGGTGGTGATGATGATGGTGATGGTGGTGGTGATGATGATGGTGATGGTGATGCTGGTGATGATGATGGTGATGCTGATGCTGATGATGGTGGTGGTGGTGATGATGATGGTGATGGTGGTGGTGATGATGATGGTGATGGTGATGGTGGTGATGGTGATGATGGTGATGGTGATGGTGGTGATGGTGATGATGATGGTGATGGTGATGATGATGGTGATGGTGATGATGATGGTGATGGTGCATGATGATGGTGATGGTGATGATGGTGGTGGTGGTGATGATGACGCTGGTGATGATAATGATGATAGTGGTAAGGATGAAAAAGGTAGGTGTGGTGATGTGGTGGTTGATGATGTTTGTGAAGGTGAACAGTGACCTGTGATTAATATGATAGTAAAGATAATATTGATTATTATAGAATGATTATATGACGATGACAACAAAATGCTGCTGATTGTGGTAATAATGATTGCGATTTATTACGATCATGATGTTAATAACCTTTTTTCTTCTTCACATGTCTATATTCTTGATAGGATATGTAGTGTATGTCATCAGTCTTTGGCATGGAGTTCAGCGCTTCAGTCTGCAGGTTGCATAATCTTCCCTTGTGGTAAGTTTTACTTTATCACGATGTGTGTGTGTAATTGGTTTTTACAGATGTGTATCAATCACATATGATTATTTACGTCTAGGGACCGACCTTTAATGTCACCATATGAAAGACGTGACTCAGTTTAGAAATGGGGTTGCCTGAGCTAGTTTGTAGGCGAAGACAGAGAGCTGACCAAGTGAACATGCCGCTATAGACCAACTCACATCTCCCTAATCGTTAACTTGATTTCTTATATTGGCATGAGATGGGCCTTCAATGCATTTTGCATGAATGAATGGTTTCTGTACTCATATTTCTGTTTCAAATAATATCAGTAGAGATTTCAAAAGCACCTAGAGAAAGAGAAGGATTTTTAAAAAATTGTTGTTGAACATTAGTTTCTTATAAATACAACTCACTACAGGTATATAATTCATATTTTGCTGACTCTGTACCTCTTGTATTCGCAGGCCATGTTTTCCATACACTCTGTATCACCGAGAAGGCATGCGTCTTTTGTTTCTATGGCAACCAGGAGATGAAACTCTGAGCATGAACCCCTCTTTTCTCCGTCGACCAGCAGATGCAATTATTTGCATGCAGTCATTAAAGGTGATTGATACAGCTTGCCTATGTATATGAAGAATGAATTCAAATACATTATCTTCTTTTGTTTCATCTCTTTCTGTATCTTGCTCTTTTGCTCCTTGTCTTACAATGTTTCAATTTCTACTCCGCGTCCATGTACTTGTAAATGCCTGTCATTTAACATGGAACACAATATTAAGAAGTCACAAAGTCGCTTCGTAAAAAAAAGAAATGCCGAACAAACTGTAGGGCAAGTTTACACGAAGTTCAGCATTTTTTAAAGAAGAGTGTTTACCTCTTAATAACAATAATAATAAAAATAATGGGTTCTTGTATAGCGCTCATGTCAGTCAGATTTGACCCTCCTGGCACTCCCGGCTGCCATACGGCGCTCTAGCATTTCAAGGAATAAATTCCTACCAGGTACCCATTAATATGCTGCCATCAACACTTATAGAAACAAGATTATCAACTATGTTTTCAAGAGATCATGTCATGCTTAACTTTTCCTTCTGTATCATGATACAATTTCATTTGTAATTGACAACACATGTTCATGTACACATAGCATTCCATTACAATGAAACTGATTTATGTGTCTTTAGCTATATATTGATCCGTGCACAGGTGTTTGTAATTCACCTGTATTTGTCTTTCACAAGCATATACCGCCGGGTAGTTTAATCTGCAAATGGATGGATGCACTTATTGTAAATTGTGGGCTTATTTGTACTGTAATAGACAGAAGATCTGTTCAGAGCCAGAAGGGTGTAAACTCTGTGTTCAAGTGTATGAGTTAATGCCTTTCTGGCCCCAAACAGACATACTTTTACATCTATCTCCTATATGCAAAATCTACTTAGAAATGAAAACAAACTGGAGAACACTTATAACAAACTGAAGAACACTTACCGTATTTGCCGGCGTAAAGGCCGCAGTATTTTTGGAAGAGAAAATATCAAAAAGTCGGGGTGCTGCCTTTACGGCGAAACAGAAAAAAAAAAAAAAAAAAAAAGTCAAAACCAGCACGAATTTGTGCATATGGGACTAGATCTACGAACGGTACAAAATCTATACATTTCCACACATCTTACCGACAATTTTATCTTGCATTGTTGACATGAAGACGAAAATAAACTTCCAAAAACAACATCTGCCGATAGATTTTGATCTAAGTTCGTGTCAATGCATTCCAAAAGTAAAAGAAGGGCCCGTTTAACGGAGCAGCCCGCGAAGCATCCAGCACATGAAGTCGCCATTTTCAATCCATTTCAATGACTACACCACAGAAAACTGCAGTGTATGGTATCAG